>WNMW01000093.1:0-100914 GCA_009819605.1 Sterna hirundo | reverse complement strand
TGGCCCTCAGGTCCCCCCCCGATGTCCCCACATCGTCCCCATGGCCTTCAGGGTCCCCACAGTGTCCCCTCAGTGTCCCCATGGTCCTCAGGTCCCCCCCCGATGTCCCCACGGTGTCCCCAATGCCTTCAGGGTCCCCACAGTGTCCCCTCAGTGTCCCCATGGCCCTCAGGTCCCCCCACACAATGTCCCCGCGATGTCCCCAATGCCTTCAGGGTCCCCACAGTGTCCCCATGGCCTTCAGGTCCCCCCCCGATGTCCCCATGGTGTCCCCATGGCCTTCAGCGTCCCCACAGTGTCCCCACAGCGTCCCCATGGCCCTCAGGTCCCCCGCGATGTCCCCACGGTGTCCCCATGGCCTTCAGGGTCCCCTCAGTGTCCCCATGGCCCTCAGGTCCCCCCCTGATGTCCCCGCAGTGTCCCCGTGGCCCTCGGGGTCCCCACAGTGTCCCCTCAGTGTCCCCATGGCCCTCAGGTCCCCCCGCGATGTCCCCACATCGTCCCCATGGCCTTCAGGGTCCCCACAGCGTCCCCACAGCGTCCCCATGGCCCTCAGGTTCCCCTTGATGTCCCCACGGTGTCCCCATGGCCTTCAGGGTCCCCACAGTGTCCCCTCAGTGTCCCCATGGCCCTCAGGTCCCCCCCGATGTCCCCACAGTGTCCCCATGGCCCTCAGGTGTCCCCCCCGATGTCCCCACGGTGTCCCCATGGCCTTCAGGGTCCCCACAGCGTCCCTATGGCCCTCAGGTCCCCCCCGATGTCCCCATGGTGTCCCCATGGCCTTCAGGGTCCCCACAGCGTCCCTATGGCCCTCAGGTCCCCCCCGATGTCCCCATGGTGTCCCCATGGCCTTCAGCGTCCCCACAGTGTCCCCACAGCGTCCCTATGGCCCTCAGGTCCCCCCCGATGTCCCCACGGTGTCCCCAATGCCTTCAGGGTCCCCACAGTGTCCCCTCAGTGTCCCCATGGCCCTCAGGTCGTCCCCCCCCACGATGTCCCCATGGTGTCCCCATGGCCTTCAGGGTCCCCACAGTGTCCCCACAGCGTCCCCATGGCCCTCAGGTCCCCCCCTGATGTCCCCACGGTGTCCCCAATGCCTTCAGGGTCCCCACAGTGTCCCCATGGCCCTCAGGTCCCCCCCCCCATGTCCCCACATCGTCCCCATGGCCTTCAGGGTCCCCACAGTGTCCCCGCAGTGTCCCCATGGTCCTCAGGTCCCCCCCGCAGTGTCCCCACAGCCCTCAGGTCCCCCACGTTGTCCCCCCGCTGTCCCCACGGCCCTCAAGAGTCCCCGCAAGGTCCCCACAGCGTCCCCAGGGTCCTCAGGATTGCCAGGGTGTCCCCCTTGGTGTCCCCAGGTCCCCCACAGCGTCCCCCTTGGTGTCCCCATGGCCCTCAGGGTCCCCCTTGGGTGAGTGTCACCTCCCTGGCCCCCTCGTGTCACCTCCCTGGCCCCTCGGTCCCCGTAGCGTCCCTTTGATGTCCCCACGGTGTCCCCACGATGTCCCCCTTGTCCTCAGGATTGCCGGGGTGTCCCCGTGGTCACCAGCCGCCGGCACGGTGTCTCCTTGATGTCCCCCCATGGTGTCCCCATGTCCCCCACGGTGTCACCGTGGTCCCCCTTGCCCCCCCGGGGGGGGGTCACCGTGTCACTCGCCCTGTCGCCGTGTCACCCCGCAGGTGACAACGTGGGACGAGTACCGCGAGGAGGGGACCTTCCCTGGCAAGATCTGAGCTTCCCCCCGCCCCCGGGGAGGGGACACCTGCGTCACCCAGGGCGGGGGGAGAAGGTGACATGGCCACCACCCCCAGGGAGGGGGGGGACACACGGCTGTCACCTGGGCAGGGGGAGGGGACACCGCTGTCACCGGGGTGGTGGCACGGCCAATAAAGGGTTGAACTGGTCCTGGGTATGGTTTTTGGTGGGGCCGGGGAGGGGAGGGGGGGAAATGTCCCCAAGGCGGTGAGGTGTCCCCAGGGTGGGTGGGGGACGTCCCCGAAGATGGGGGGGGGGGGAGGGGACAAATCGGAGACTTCTCCAGAGTTGGAACCAGAAGGTTTTTAATTCGTTAAAAAGTCGGAAGCTGGGGGAGGGGGGGAGAGGGGACACACGGACGTCGGGGGGTGTGGGGGACAACCCCCTCCCCGGACACCTGGGTGTGTGTCCCCCCCCCGTCCCCCGTCCCCCCCCCAGCCCCGTCTCCTTGGGGTCAGGGCCATTATGGGACCACGGGGAGGCCCTGGAGGGGCCGGAGGCCCAAGGGCAAGGCCAGGATCTGACCCACGGCGTCCCCAGGGGCCACCAAGGGCTGGCCGAGGCCTCGCAGCGGCAGCGCTCCCAGCAGCCGGCCTGGGGGAGGACACGGGGTCAGGGGCTTCTCCGTCCCCCCCCCCCCGCACCCTGTCCCCCCTCCGTCCCTCCGTCCCCCCCCCGCCCCGTCCCCCCCTCCATCTTCTCATCCCTCCTGTCCACCCTCCCGTTTCTTCATCCGTATCTCCCAGGTCTTCCTCCTCTTGCAAGCCGTCGGTGGGTTCTTCTTCCTTCCATCCATCTTCAGGGGGTTCTTCTTCCATCCATCTTCAGCGGGGGGTTTGTCCATCCATCCTTCCATCCATCCATCCATCCATCTTCAGGGGGTTCTCCTTCCATCCGTTCATCTTCAGGGGGTTCCTCATCCATCCATCCATCCATCCATCCATCCATCCATCCATCTTCAGGGGGTTCTTCATCCATCCATCCATCTTCAGGAGGTTCTTCTTCCTTCCATCCATCCATCCATCCATCCATCCCTCCATCCGTCCATCTTCATGGGGTTCCTCTTCCATCTGTCCATCTTCAGGGGGTTCTTCTTCCGTCCATCCGTCCATCCGTCCATCTTTATGGGGTTCCTCTTCCATCCGTCACATCTTCAGGGGGCTCTCCTTCCATCCGTCCATCCATCTTCAGGGGGTTCTCCTTCCATCCGTCGCATCTTCAGGGGGTTCCCCTTCCATCCATCCATCTTCAGGGGGTTCTTCTTCCATCCATCCATCCATCCATCCATCTATCTATCTTCAGGGGGTTCTCCTTCCATCTGTCCATCTTCAGGAGGTTCTTCTTCTATCCATCCGTCCATCTTCAGGGGGTTCTTCTTCCATCCATCCATCCATCCATCTTCAGGGGGTTCCTCTTCCATCCGTCCATCTTCAGGAGGTTCTTCTTCCATCCATCCGTCTGTCCATCTGTCCGTCCATCTTCAGGGGGTTCTCCTTCCATCCATCCATCTTCATGGGGTTCTCCTTCCATCCGTCCATCTTCAGGAGGTTCTTCTTCCATCCATCCCTCCATCCGTCCATCTTCAGGGGGTTCCTCTTCCATCTGTCCATCTTCAGGAGGTTCTTCTTCCATCCATCCGTCCATCTTTATGGGGTTCCTCTTCCATCCGTCACATCTTCAGGGCGTTCTCCTTCCATCCGTCGCATCTTCAGGGGGTTCCTCTTCCATCCGTCGCATCTTCAGGGGGTTTTCCTTCCATCCATCCATCCATCCATCCATTTTCAGGGGGTTCTTCGTCCATCCATCCATCCATCCATCTTCATGGGGTTCCCCTTCCATCCATCGCATCTTCAGGGGCTTCTCCAGCTCTCCAGCCATCTTCATGGCTTCTCCATCCATTTCTCCGTCCATCTTCATGGTTTCTCCATCCGTTTCTCCCTCGAAGCAGCTCCTTGATGGGTTCATCTAAAGGTTCCTCCTTCAGCGGCTTCTTCATCTCCTCACCCTTCCCTTCTTCTTCTCGTCTCTTCTCCTGGTGGGGTTTCTCCATCCCCATCGCGTCCCCTCACCTGGAGGTCCCCTCCCATCCCCTGTCCCCGTGGTGTCCCCTCACCTGGAGGTCCCTTCCCCACCCCCCGCTGTCCCTCTCCTTGTCCCCATGGTGTCCCCTCACCTGTAAGCAGGTCCCGCCGCAGCAGCGTTCGGTGGGGGACGCAGGTGTCACCGGGCCGGCAGCGAGAGTCCTCGGGGCACCACGGGGCTGTAGGTGACACAGGGGTTGGGTGGGGACGTGGGGACACGCGACGCGTCGTGGAGGGACGGGTAGAGAAGTCAGGGGTGGACAGAGAGGTGGAGCACGTCACAGATGCATTGGGGACATCGTGGACGTGTCACACGGATGGACAGACGCAGGGGACGCCGTGGCCGTGTAGGGATGTCACCAGTGGACAGAGGAGGAGAACATCATGGAAGGACACGTAGGGATGTCACAGTTGAAGAGGGGCCACCAGAGATGGACAGAGAGATGGAGAACATCATGGAGACGTGGGTAGAAGACAAGGTGGACACGTAGGGATGGACACCTGGAGGTCATCACGGCCATGTAAAGGTGTCACAGATGGACAGTCACGGAGGGGACAGTGTGGAGGGACACGTGTCACAGGTGGAGGACATCATGGATGGCCCCGTAGAGATGTCACAGGTGGACGCCCACCATGATGACACCGTGGAGGGACAGGCAGGGATGTCACCGGCGGACAGAGAGCTGGAGAACCGTCAGGGACAGACACGCGGAGGTCGGCGTGGACACGCGGGGATGTCATGGGTGGACAGAGAGCTGGAGAACACGGAGGGACACACAAGGGTCACGGACACGGGATGTCACGGGTGGACAGAGAGCTGGAGAACACGGAGGGACACACAAGGGTCACGGACACGGGATGTCACGGATGGACAGAGAGCTGGAGAACGCGGAGGGACACACAAGGGTCATGGACACGGGATGTCACGGACGGACAGAGCGGGAGAACGTCTTGGATGGACACGTAAAGCTCATCACGGACGTGGGATGTCACGGACGGAAAGAGCTGGAGAACATCATGGATGGACATCGTGGATGGCCACGTAGGAGCCCCACAAGTCCTCTCAAGGCCTCGCGGCCCCATGTCCAACCTCCCACCCCGTGTCCCCACAGTCCCCAACTCACGGCAGAGGTTGGGGGCGCTCCAGGGTCCCACCCGCGCCCCAGCCTGGTGGCAGGTGGCCTCGTAGGCACCCAGGACCTCGCTGAGGACCTCTTTGTCCCCAGGGGTCTCGCAGAGCTCCTGGAGGCAGACGTCGTAGAAGATGCCGGGGTGGACCAAAGGGTGACAGTCCCCAAAGGGACCTCGGGGAGCCCGGAGGACGCCGCAGAGCTGGGTGTGGACGAAGGTCTTCTTGGGGGGTTGGCGACACGGGGGACACTGGGGACCAGGACAAGGCCGATGACAGGTGGCCCCGGTGGTGGCCTGGTGGAGGTGGTCGTTGTAGGGGTGGCCGTCGAAGTTGCCGCAGAGGCCGCAGGTGACGTTGCGGTAGCGCGGGGACAGGGTGACGGCCACCGCAGCCCCGGGGCCGGCGGTGACGCGGAGGCCGAAGGCGGTGAGGAGGAGGAGGGCGGTGGCACCTCGGGGGGTGACGCAGACGGCCCGGTCCTGCAGGCAGAAGGGCAGCGGCACCGCGGCACCGTCCACCTGGGGGGGGTGGGGGGGGACACCTGGTTGGCTGCTCCGCATGGTTCTCCACCACCTTCTAGCCAGCCACCTGTCCTTCATCCCACCTTCTCCATCCATCCATCCATCCATCCATCCATCCATCCATCCATCCATCCATCCTTCTAGGCTTCTCCTTCCAAGCTTCTCCATCCATCCATATCCGATCTTCTGCATCCATCTCCATCCATCCTTCTCCATCCATCTCCAACCTCCATCCATCCATCTCCGTCCATCCTTCTCCATCCATCCATCTCCAACCTTCTTCGTGCTTCCATCCAACCTTCTCCAGTCTTCTTCATCCATTCATCCATCCATCCTTCTCCATCCTTCTCCATCCATATCCAACCTCCATCCATCCATCTCCGTCCATCCTTCTCCGTCCATCCATCTCCAACCTTCTTCGTTCTTCCATCCAACCTTCTGCAACCTTCTCCATCCATCCATCCCTATCCAACCTTCTACATCCATCCTTCTTCATCCTTCTCCATCCATATCCAACCTCCATCCATCCATCTCCGTCCATCCTTCTCCATCCATCCATCTCCAACCTTCTTCGTGCTTCCATCCAACCTTCTGCAACCTTCTCCATCCATCCATATCCAGCCTTCTCCATCCATCCATATCCGATCTTCTGCATCCATCTCCACCCATCCTTCTCCATCCATATCCAACCTTCTCCATCCATCCTTTTTCATCCTTCTCCATCCATATCCAACCTCCACCCATCCATATCCAGCCTTCTTTGTGCTTCCATCCAACCTTCTCCATCCATTCATCCACCCATCCTTCTCCATCCATCTATATCCAACCTTCTCCATCCATCCTTCTCCATCCATCTCCAACCTCCATCCATCCATATCCAACCTTCTCCATCCATCCTTCTTCATCCTTCTCCATCCATATCCAACCTTCTCCATCCATCCTTCTCCATGCATCCATCTCCAACCTTCTTCGTGCTTCCATCCAACCTTCTTCATCCATCCATCCATCCATCCATCCAACCTTCTCCATCCATCCATATCCAACCTTCATCCATCCATCCATCCATCCATCCATCCATCTCCAACCTTCATCCATCCATCCATCCAACCTTCTCCATCCATCCATATCCAACCTTCATCCATCCATCCATCCAACCTTCTCCATCCATCTCCATCTCCCCCCCACCATTGCCCCCCCCCCCCCCCCCTTCCTCCCCCTCACCTCCACCACGCCGGGTCTCCCGCCCTGCAGCACCCAGCGCCGCTGCTCCGTGGTCACCGTCACCCTCCGGCCTCCGCCGCTCCCCCGGGGCGGGTCAGTGACGGTGACATCGAAGGCGGGGGGGCCCCCTGGGGGGCCGCAGCTCTGGGCCACCACGTAGGAGCAGTTGTCCCCCACGGCCACCGTCACCCCGTCGAAGCTCACGTAGTGACGGGTCCCCACGGCCCGGCAGGTCCCCGGGGGGCCGGTGGCACCCATCGCTGTCTGAGGACCCTCTGAGCACCCCTGGGGGTCCCCGGCGCTGGGGGGGGACACGCAGCCCTCCCGGCACCCAGGGGTGCAGCCGGGGGTGCAGAGGGCGTAGCGGGTGCCCGTGGGGCAGGTGGGTGCTGGGGGGGGGGAGAGGGAGACATTGGGGGTCCAGCCTGGATGCCTGGGTCCCCTGGGTGCTCTATGGGGCTGGTGTCCCCACCCCACACCTGGGTCCCCTGGGTGCTCTATGGGGCTGGTGTCCCCAACCCAACCCAACCCAACCCAACCCAATACCTGGGTCCCGGGTGCTCTATGGGGCTGGTGTCCCCAACCCAACCCAACACCTGGGTCCCCTGGGTGCTCTATGGGGCTGGTGTCCCCAACCCAACCCAACCCAATACCTGGGTCCCCTGGGTGCTCTATGGGGCTGGTGTCCCCAACCCAACACCAGGTGCTCTATGGGGCTGGTGTCCCCAACCCAACCCAACCCAATACCTGGGTCCCCTGGGTACTCTATGGGGCTGGTGTCCCCAACCCAACACCGGGTGCTCTATGGGGCTGGTGTCCCCAACCCAACCCAACACCAGGGTCCCGGGTGCTCTATGGGGCTGGTGTCCCCTCCCACATGGCTGCTGGAGTCCCCTGGGTGCTCTATGGGGCTGGTGTCCCCAACCCAACCCAATACCTGGGTCCCCTGGGTGCTCTATGGGGCTGGTGTCCCCAACCCAACATCAGGTGCTCTATGGGGCTGGTGTCCCCAACCCAACCCAATACCTGGGTCCCCTGGGTACTCTATGGGGCTGGTGTCCCCAACCCAACCCAATACCTGGATCCCCTGGGTGCTCTATGGGGCTGGTGTCCCCAACCCAACACCAGGTGCTCTATGGGGCTGGTGTCCCCAACCCAACCCAATACCTGGGTCCCCTGGGTACTCTATGGGGCTGGTGTCCCCAACCCAACACCGGGTGCTCTATGGGGCTGGTGTCCCCAACCCAACCCAACACCAGGGTCCCGGGTGCTCTATGGGGCTGGTCCCCCCCTCCCACCCGGCGCCGGAGTGCCCTGGGGGGTGGGTGACTTACGGCAGAAGTCCTGGGAGCGCCATCCCAGCACCCTCCTCCCGGCCTCCTGGCAGGCGGCGGCGTAGGCGGCGATGACGCGACACGCGCCCTCGCGGTGACAGCGGTCGGCGACGCAGTCCCGGTAGTAGGTTTCGGGGTGAACGGTCCCGTGGCAGAGCCGGAAGGGTCCGTCCTTCCTCGTCACCACCCCACACTCTTCCTCGTCGCCTTTCCCTGGCCCCCCGCACCCCAAAACTTCCCCATCGCACCCCCCTTCTGCCTGCCCCCCAGCCGGTGCCACGTCGTTCCGGGGGTCCCCGTCCCCGTCCCCACAGATCCCGCAGAGCCGCCCCCCGTAAATGCCCGGCACCCGGACGCTCACCCGACCGTGGTGCCCGTCGAAAGCCACCGTCAGCCCCTGGGGGGTCTTCAGTGTCACCTCCCACCCCCGGGACTGCAGGGTGACCAAGGAGGTCCCCAGGGTGTGGGGCAGGCGGGTGGGGACGCCGTTCACCTGGCGGACAGAGGGAAAATGGGGGTTATAGGGGGGAAAATGGGGGTCACGAGGGGGGCGGAGTCAGTGTTCGGCCGCCCTGGAGCCCATTGCTTTGTTACTCGGGGTTTACTCGCTCGTTACTCATCATTTACTTGTTACTTGGGGTTTACTAGCTCTTTACTCGAGGTTTACTGGCTCGTTACTCGTCGTTTACTCATTACTCGGGGTTTACTCGCTTGTTACTCATCATTTACTTGTTGCTTGGGGTTTACTAGCTCGTTACTCAAGGTTTACTGGCTTGTTACTCGTCGTTTAGTCATTACTTGGGGTTTACTCACTTGTTACTCATCATTCACTCGTTTCTCAGGGCTTACTCGCCTGTTACTCGTAATTTGCTTGTTACTCGGAGTTTGCTCGCTTGTTACTCGGGGTTCGCTCGCTCGTTATTCATAATTTACTCGTCACTCAGGGTTTACTCCCTCGTTACTCGTGGTTTATTCATACGTTATGGTTTACTCTGTAGTTACTCGGGGTTTATTCATGCGTTACTGGGTTTACTCACTTGTTACTCAGGGTTTGCTCATTTGTTAGTCATGGTTTACTCACTTGCTGCTCGTGGTTTACTCAATCGCTAGCCCTGGTTTGCTAATTCTCTAGTCGGGGTTTACTCTCTTGTTACTCGGGGTTTACTCCCTCGCTACTCCTCACTTGCTCACTCCCCGCTCGTGCTTTGTTCACGGTTTGGAGTTTTCGCACTCACTACTCATGGTTTACCAACTCTGCTCCTGGTTTACTCCCTCTTTACTCAGGGTTTATTCACGTGTTACTCGTGGTTTACTCTTTTGCTACTCACGGTTTACTCATAAGCTGCTCCCTTACTGCTCACCCCTTCATCCCAGCCCTCCAAGGCCCTCCTTACTCCCTCCTTACCCCATCCTTACTCCCTCCTTACTCCTTCCTTACCCCGTCTTAACTCCACCCTTACTCCATCCTTACCTCACCCTTACCCCCTTCTTACTCCCTCCTTACCCCATCCCTACTCCATCCCTACTCCGTCCTTTCTCCCTCCTTATCCTCTCCTTACCCCATCCTTACCCTCCTCGCTCCCTCCTTACACCATCCTTCCTCCCTCCTTACACCATCCTTTCTCCCTCCTTACTCCATCCTTCCTCCCTCCTTACTCCATCCTTCCTTACTCCCTCCTTACCCCATCGTTACTCCCTCCTTATCCCCTCCTTACTCTATCATTGCCCCATCGTTACCCCGTTGTTACCCCCTCCTTACCCCCTCCTTGCTCCCTCCTTACACCATCCTTCCTCCCTCCTTACTCCATCCTTCCTCCCTCCTTACTCCATCCTTCCTTACTCCCTCCTTACCCCATCGTTACTCCCTCCTTATCCCCTCCTTACTCTATCATTGCCCCATCGTTACCCCATTGTTACCCCCTCCTTACCCCCTCCTTCCTCCCTCCTTTCTCCCCTGTTCCTCCCTCCTTCCTCCATCCTTACCCCATCGTTACTCCACCCTTACCCCACCGTTACTCCATCCTTACCCCCTCCTCGCACCTCGTACTCTCTCCCCGCCCTCCCGCCGCCCTCCCCCTGCCCTCCTCCCCCCTGGAGAGCTACTCACCGTCACCCGCCCGGCCTCCAGCCCCACCCGCGTGCGATGCACGACGACCTCCACGCCGCCGATGCCACCGGGGCCACCACGCAGCAGGACGCGGAAGGGTTCGGCCCCCCCGGCGCCGGGGCAGAGGCCGGCCAAGAGGTAGAGGCAGGAGATGGGGAAGTCGCGGTGGAGGCGGTCGAAGGTACGGAGGTGGCCCATGCCCAGGGCGGAGCAGGTGGCGGAGGCGGAGACGGGGTTGGGGACGGGGTTGGGGACGGGGTTGGGGACGGGGTGGGTGGCACAGGGCTCCTGGGGGTGTTTGGATGAGCAGGATGGAGCTGTGGGGATAGGGGGAGTGGCGGTTAGTACGGATGTTCTTCTGGAAGGGTTCTCCATCCATCCCTCCCTCCCTCCATCCTTCTGGAAGGGTTCTCCATCCCTCCCTCCCTCCTTCTGGAAGGGTTCTCCATCCCTCCATCCATCCTTCTGGAAGGGCTCTCCATCCCTCCATCCCTTCCTCCATCCTTCAGGAAGGGTTCTCCATCTATCCCTTCATCCTTCTGGAAGGGTTCTCCATTCCTCCATCCATCCTTCTGGAAGGGCTCTCCACCCCTCCATCCCTTCCTCCATCCATCCTTCGGGAAGGGTTCTCCATCCCTCCCTCCCTCCATCCATCCTTCGGGAAGGGTTCTCCATCTATCCCTTCATCCTTCTGGAAGGGTTCTCCATCCCTCCATCCATCCTTCTGGAAGGGCTCTCCATCCCTCCATCCCTTCCTCCATCCATCCTTCTGGAAGGGTTCTCCATCCCTCCCTTCCTCCATCCTTCTGGAAGGGCTCTCCATTCCTCCCTCCCTCCATCCTTCTGGAAGGGTTCTCCATCCCTCCCTCCCTCCTTCTGGAAGGGCTCTCCATCCCTCCATCCATCCTTCTGAAAGGGCTCTCCATCCCTCCATCCCTTCCTCCATCCATCCTTCTGGAAGGGTTCTCCATCCATCCCTTCATCCTTCTGGAAGGGTTCTCCATCCCTCCCTTCCTCCCTTCATCCTTCTGGAAGGGTTCTCCATCCCTCCCTCCCTCCATCCATCCTTCTGGAAGGGTTCTCCATCCCTCCCTCCCTCCATCCATCCTTCTGGAAGGGTTCTCCATCCCTCCCTCCCTCCTTCTGGAAGGGCTCTCCATCCCTCCCTCCCTTCCTCCATCCATCCTTTGGGAAGGGTTCTCCATCCATCCCTCCCTCCATCCTTCTGGAAGGGTTCTCCATCCCTCCCTCCCTCCATCCTTCTGGAAGGGTTCTCCATCCCTCCCTCCCTCCATCCATCCTTCTGGAAGGGTTCTCCATCCCTCCCTCCCTCCTTCTGGAAGGGTTCTCCATCCCTCCATCCGTCCTTCTGGAAGGGTTCTCCATCCATCCATCCATCCATCCATCCATCCATCCATCTTCCATCCTTCATCCTTCCTCACCCATTTCTTGATCCCTCCATCCCTTCATCCTTCTTCCACTGTTTCTTCATCCGTCCCTCCGTCATCCATCCATCCTTCATCCTTCTCTACCTCTCCCTCCATCCCACCATCCTCATCTCCCTTCCTCCCCCCGCTTCCCCCCCCCGTCCCCACCCCTGCCCCCACTCACGGCACTGCGGCCCCTGTCCCCCGCTGTCCCCTTCCTCAGGCTGGGCGCAGACCCCGCAGAGTTGTCCCCGGAGCGTCGCCAGCGCCGTCACCGTCACCGCCCCGTCCCCGCCGAAGGCCACCCGCAGGCCCGTGGCTGTTGTCACCCGCCGCTGGCCCCCCCGCCGCTCCACCCGCACCCGGCCCTCTGCCAGCGAGAGGGGCAGACGGACCTGCCGCCCGGCCACCTGCGGGGAGGGGACACCGGCTGGGACACCTGGGTCCCCTCCCCAGTGATGGGGTCTGGGGGGTGAGGGAATGGGGGTGGGAAGCCCCAGACGCCTGGGTCCCCTCCTGAAGAAGACCCTCCCCCCCACCACCACCACCACCTCCCATTGTCCGCCCGGGGCCGTGTCCTCACCCTGGCCATCGTCTCTTCTCCTCGCAGCAGGACCACCTCGTAGCCATCGCCGCGGAGCGTGACGTGGCTGAAGGTGGCACCCGGTCCCCTGCCCACCTGGCCACTCGCCGTGACCTGGAGGGCGGGCAACCGGGCGCTGCAGGTGGTCACCAAGGTCTGGGTACAAGCTCCGGCCAAGCCGTAGTTCTTCCCGTCAAAGGCCCGGTAGCGCCAACGCCCCAAAACATGGCAGATGAGTGGGGGGTGCGAGACGGGGAGGCATCTGGGTGAAGTTTCCACCATCTTGCACCTTGTCCCCTTGGGACAATCCACATCGTTGCAAGACGGGTTGATGGGGACGCATCTAGGGGAGGTTTCCACCATCTCGCACGTCGTTCCGGATGGACAATGCAGATCGTCGCACGACAGCTTGTTGGCCACGCATTTGGGCCAGCCCTCTACCATCTGGCACGTCGTCCCCTTCAGGCACCGCAGGTCTTTGCACGAGGGCTTGTTGGGGAGGCATCTGGGGGAGGTTTCCACCATCTGGCAGGTGGTTCCAGCCGGACAATGCACGTCGTTGCAGGATGGCTTCTTGGGCACGCATTTGGGCCAGTCCTCCACCATCTGGCAGCTGGTCCCAGCTGGACAATGCACGTCGTTGCAGGATGGCTTGTTGGGCACGCAGGTGGGCCAGTCCTCCACCAGCTGGCAGGTGGTCCCCACCGGGCAATGCACCTGGGTGCAAGATGGCTTGTTGGGCACGCATTTGGGCCAGTCCTCCACCAACTGGCAGGTGGTCCCAGCCGGGCAGCGGACGGTGTCGCAAGAGGGCTTGTTGGGGACGCAGGTGGGCCAACCTCCCGCCGTCTGGCAGGTGGTGCCCGGGGGGCAGCGGACGGTGCTGCAGGTGGGTTGGTTGGGGACACATTTGGGCCACCCCTCCACCACGTGGCAGGCGGCGCCTTCCAAGCACTGGACGGTGGCGCAGGTGGGCTGGGGGGGGACGCAGCGGGGGACGCCCTCCACCGCGCGACACACGGTGCCGGATTTGCAGGAGAGGTCGGCACAGGAGGTGGCGGGGACGTTCCTGGTCAGCCGCGCGCACTTGGGCCACCCTTGCACCACCCGGCACGTGGTGTGGCTGGGGCACCGCAGGTCACCGCAGGAGGGGACGCGGAGGCAGCGGGGCCACCCGTTGAGGACCTTGCAGCCCATGCCCGCCTTGCAGTGGAGGTTCTGGCAGGAAGGGCGGGAGACGCAGGTGGGATGGCCGTGTACCACCACGCAGGCGGTGCCGGGCTTGCAGGCAACGTGCTGGCAGGAGCCAGGGACGGTGACACAGTGGACGCCCACGCAGGACAAGGCAGGTGACGAGATCCCAGGGGAAAATGAGGGGACGGGAGCTGAGCGGCCCCAGGAGCCAGATGGGAAGAAGGGATGGCTGGGAAGACACCGGGGCCACCCATCTGTCACGGTGCAGGTTGTGCCCTTGGGACAGTGGACATCACTGCAGGAGGGTTGGAGGTGGACACACTGGGGCCACCCATCCGTCATCTTGCACGTGGTCCCCTTGGGACACTGGATGTCTCTGCAAGAAGGTTTCCTCATGGAGGTCTTGGTTTGGAGGCACCGTGGCCAACCGTCAACCATCTGGCACATGGTTCCTTGGGGACAGTGGACATCATGGCAGGAGGGACGATTTTGGACACACTGGGGCCACCCATTGACCATGTTGCACGTGGTCTCCTTGGGACAGTGGACATCATGACAAGAGGGTTGGAGGTGGACACACTGGGGCCACCCATCCGTCATCTTGCACGTGGTCCCCTTGGGACACTGGATGTCTCTGCAAGAAGGTCTCCTCATGGAGGTCTTGGTTTGGACACACCGTGGCCAACCGTCAACCATCTGACACGCAGTTCCCTTCTGGCAATGGACGTCGTGGCAGGAGGGTCGATTTTGGACACACTGGGGCCACCCATTGACCATGTTGCACGTGGTCTCCTTGGGACAGTGGACATCATGACAAGAGGGTTGGAGGTGGACACACTGGGGCCACCCATCCGTCATCTTACACGTGGTGGCTTTGGGACACTGGATGTCTCTGCAAGAAGGTCTCCTCATGGAAGTCTTGGTTTGGATGCAGCGTGGCCAACCGTCAACCATCTGGCACGTGGTTCCCTTCTGGCAATGGACGTCATGGCAGGAGGGACGATTTTGGACACACTGGGGCCACCCATTGACCATGTTGCACGTGGTTCCCTTGGGACAGTGGACATCATGACAAGAGGGTTGGAGGTGGACACAGTGGGGCCACCCATCCGTCATCTTGCACGTGGTCCCCTTGGGACACTGGATGTCTCTGCAGAAAGGTCTCCTCATGGAGGTCTTGGTTTGGAGGCACCGTGGCCAACCATCAACCATCTGGCATGCGGTTCCCTTCTGGCACTGGATGTCACGGCAGGAGGGACGATTTTGGACACACTGGGGCCACCCATTGACCATGTTGCACGTGGTCTCCTTGGGACAGTGGACATCATGACAAGAGGGTTGGAGGTGGACACACTGGGGCCACCCATCTGTCATCTTACACGTGGTGGCTTTGGGACACTGGATGTCTCTGCAAGATGGTCTCCTCATGGAGGTCTTGGTTTGGATGCAGCGTGGCCAACCGTCAACCATCTGGCACATGGTTCCCTTCTGGCAATGGACGTCATGGCAGGAGGGGTGATTTTGGACACACTGGGGCCACCCATTGACCATGTTGCATGTGGTCCCTGTGGGACAGTGGACATCAGTGCAGGAGGGTTGGCTGTGGACACACTGGGGCCACCCATCCGTCATCTTACACGTGGTGGCTTTGGGACACTGGATGTCTCTGCAAGAAGGTTTCCTCATGGAGGTCTTGGTTTGGAGACACCGTGGCCAACCATCAACCACCTGGCACGTGGTTCCCTTCTGGCAATGGACGTCATGGCAGGAGGGACGATTTTGGACACACTGGGGCCACCCATTGACCATGTTGCACGTGGTTCCCTTGGGACAGTGGACATCGGTGCAGGAGGGCTGGAGGTGGACACACTGGGGCCACCCATCCGTCATCTTGCACGTGGTCCCCTTGGGACACTGGATGTCTCTGCAAGAAGGTCTCCTCATGGAGGTCTTGGTTTGGATGCAGCGTGGCCAACCATCAACCATCTGGCACGTGGTTCCTTGGGGACAGTGGACATCATGGCAGGAGGGACGATTTTGGACACACTGGGGCCACCCGTTGACCATGTTGCACGTGGTCTCCTTGGGACAGTGGACATCATGACAAGAGGGTTGGAGGTGGACACACTGAGGCCACCCATCCGTCATCTTACACGTGGTGGCTTTGGGACACTGGATGTCTCTGCAAGAAGGTCTCCTCATGGAGGTCTTGGTTTGGATGCAGCGTGGCCAACCGTCAACCATCTGGCATGTGGTTCCCTTCTGGCAATGGACGTCATGGCAGGAGGGTCGATTTTGGACACACTGGGGCCACCCGTTGACCATGTTGCACGTGGTCTCCTTGGGACAGTGGACATCATGACAAGAGGGTTGGAGGTGGACACACTGGGGCCACCCATCCGTCATCTTACACGTGGTGGCTTTGGGACACTGGATGTCTCTGCAAGACGGTCTCCTCATGGAGGTCTTGGTTTGGACACACCGTGGCCAACTGTCAACCATCTGACACGCAGTTCCCTTCTGGCACTGGATGTCATGGCAGGAGGGTCGATTTTGGACACACTGGGGCCACCCATTGACCATGTTGCACGTGGTTCCCTGGGGACAGTGGACATCATGACAAGAGGGTTGGAGGTGGACACACTGGGGCCACCCATCCGTCATCTTGCACGTGGTCCCCTTGGGACACTGGATGTCTCTGCAAGAAGGTCTCCTCATGGAGGTCTTGGTTTGGACACACCGTGGCCAACCGTCAACCATCTGACACGCAGTTCCCTTCTGGCAATGGACGTCGTGGCAGGAGGGTCGATTTTGGACACACTGGGGCCACCCATTGACCATGTTGCACGTGGTCTCCTTGGGACAGTGGACATCATGACAAGAGGGTTGGAGGTGGACACACTGGGGCCACCCATCCGTCATCTTACACGTGGTGGCTTTGGGACACTGGATGTCTCTGCAAGAAGGTCTCCTCATGGAAGTCTTGGTTTGGATGCAGCGTGGCCAACCGTCAACCATCTGGCACGTGGTTCCCTTCTGGCAATGGACGTCATGGCAGGAGGGACGATTTTGGACACACTGGGGCCACCCATTGACCATGTTGCACGTGGTTCCATGGGGACAGTGGACATCATGACAAGAGGGTTGGCTCTGGACGCAGTGGGGCCACCCATCCGTCATCTTACACGTGGTCCCCTTGGGACACTGGATGTCTCTGCAAGAAGGTCTCCTCATGGAGGTCTTGGTTTGGAGGCACCGTGGCCAACCGTCAACCATCTGGCACATGGTTCCTTGGGGACAGTGGACATCATGACAAGAGGGTTGGAGGTGGACACACTGGGGCCACCCATCCGTCATCTTACACGTGGTGGCTTTGGGACACTGGATGTCTCTGCAAGATGGTCTCCTCATGGAGGTCTTGGTTTGGATGCAGCGTGGCCAACCGTCAACTATCTGGCACGTGGTTCCCTTCTGGCAATGGACGTCATGGCAGGAGGGGCGATTTTGGACACACTTGGGCCACCCTTTGACCATGTTGCATGTGGTCCCTGTGGGACAGTGGACATCAGTGCAGGAGGGTTGGCTGTGGACACAGTGGGGCCACCCATCCGTCATCTTACACGTGGTGGCTTTGGGACACTGGATGTCTCTGCAAGAAGGTTTCCTCATGGTGGTCTTAGCTTGGACGCACCGTGGCCAACCATCAACCACGTGGCACATGGTTCCCTTGTGGCACTGGATGTCACGGCAAGAAGGTGGGTTTTGGACACACAGCGGCCAACCGTCCGTCATCTTGCACGTGGTCCCCTTGGGACATTGGATGTCCCTGCAAGTAGGTCGCCTTGGGGACATCTTAGTTTGGACACACTGAGGCCAACCATCAACCATCTGGCACCTGGTTCCCTTCTGGCATTGGACGTCCTGGCAGGAGGGCGGGTCGTGGACGCACTGAGGCCACCCATTGGTCACTTTGCACGTGGTCCCCTTGGGACATTGGATGTGGCGACAGGAAGGTCTCCTGAGGGATGTCTTGGTTTGGACGCAGCGTGGCCGACCATCAACCACCTGACACGCGGTTCCCTTCTGGCAGTGGACGTCATCGCAGGAAGGTCGAGTTTGGACACATTGCGGCCAACCACCTGTCATCTGACACGTGGTCCCTTGGGGACAGCGGACATCGTGACAGGAGGGTTGGCTGTGGACGCACTGGGGCCACCCATGTAGCATCTTGCAGGTGGTGCCTTTAGGACATCTGATGTCCCCACAAGAAGGTCTCCTCATGGAGGTCTTGGTTTGGAGGCACCGGGGCCAACCATCAACCATCTGACACGCGGTTCCCTTCTGGCACTGGATGTACTGACACGAGGGTGGATTTTGGACGCAGTGGGGCCAGCCATTTGTCATCTGGCATGTGGTCCCTTTGGGACACTGGATGTCCCTACAAGAAGGTCTCCTTGGGGACATCTTGATTTGGATGCACCGGGGCCAACCATCAACCATCCGGCACGTGGTTCCCTTCTGGCATTGGATGTCACGGCAGGAGGGCGGGTCGTGGACGCAGTGGGGCCAACCATCTGTCATCTGACATGAGGTGCCTTTAGGACACTGGATGTCACTACAAGAAGGTCTCCTTGGGGACATCTTGATTTGGACGCACCGGGGCCAACCATCAACCATCTGGCACGTGGATCCCTTCTGGCATCGGACGTCCTGGCAGGAGGGTTGGTTGTGGACACACCGTGGTTGACCATCCATCAAGTTGCAGGTGGTCCCCTGGGGACAGTGGACGTCATTGCAAGAAGGTCTCCTGAGGGACATCTTGGTTTGGACACACCGTGGCCAACCATCAACCACCTGGCAGGTGGATCCCTTCTGGCATTGGACGTCCTGGCAGGAGGGCGGGTTGTGGACACACCGTGGTTGACCATCAATCAAGTGGCACGTGGTCCCTCGGGGACACTGGACATCATTGCAGGAAGGCCTCCTGAGGGACATCTTGGTTTGGACACACCGTGGCCAACCATCAACCATCTGGCACACGGTTCCTTTCTCACACTGGATGTCACCGCAGGAGGGTTGGTTGTGGACACACCGTGGTTGACCATCCATCAAGTGGCACGTGGTCCCTCCGGGACACTGGACATCATTGCAGGAAGGTCGCCTGAGGGCCATCTTGGTTTGGACACACCGTGGCCAACCATCAACCATCTGGCACGTGGATCCCTTCTGGCATTGGATGTCCTGGCAGGAGGGTTGGTTGTGGACACACCGTGGTTGACCATCCATCATCTTGCACGTGGTCCCTTGGGGACAGTGGACGTCATTGCAAGAAGGTCTCCTGAGGGACGTCTTGGTTTGGACACACCGTGGCCAACCATCAACCACCTGACACGTGGATCCCTTCTGGCATTGGACGTCCTGGCAGGAGGGTTGGTTGTGGACACACCGTGGTTGGCCATCAATCAAGTGGCACGTGGTCCCCTGGGGACAGTGGACGTCATTGCAGGAAGGTCGCCTGAGGGACGTCTTGGTTTGGACGCACCGTGGCCAACCATCAACCATCTGGCACGTGGATCCCTTCTGGCACTGGATGTCCCTGCAGGAGGGTTGGTTGTGGACACACCGTGGTTGACCATCCATCATCTTGCAGGTGGTCCCTTGAGGACACTGGGTGTCACTACAAGAAGGTGGCCTCGAGGAAGTCTTGGTTTGGACACACCGTGGCCAACCATCAACCATCTGGCACATGGTTCCTTTCTCACACTGGATGTCACTGCAGGAGGGCGGGTTGTGGACACACCGTGGTTGACCATCAATCAAGTGGCACGTGGTCCCCTGGGGACAGTGGACGTCATTGCAAGAAGGTCTCCTGAGGGACATCTTGGCTTGGACACACCGTGGCCAACCATCAACCATCTGGCAGGTGGATCCCTTCTGGCACTGGACGTCCTGGCAGGAGGGTTGGTTGTGGACACACCGTGGTTGACCATCCATCATCTTGCAGGTGGTCCCCTGGGGACACTGGGTGTCACTACAAGAAGGTGGCCTTGAGGAAATCTTGGTTTGGACACACCGTGGCCAACCATCAACCACCTGACACGTGGATCCCTTCTGGCACTGGATGTCACTGCAGGAGGGTTGGTTGTGGACACACCGTGGTTGACCATCGATCAAGTTGCAGGTGGTCCCCTGGGGACAGTGGACGTCATTGCAAGAAGGTCTCCTGAGGGATGTCTTGGTTTGGACACACCGTGGCCAACCATCAACCACCTGACACGTGGATCCCTTCTGGCATTGGACGTCCTGGCAGGAGGGTTGGTTGTGGACACACCGTGGTTGACCATCCATCATCTTGCAGGTGGTCCCTTGGGGACACTGGATGTCACTACAAGAAGGTGGCCTTGAGGAAATCTTGGTTTGGACACACCGTGGCCAACCATCAACCACCTGGCACGTGGATCCCTTCTGGCACTGGATGTCCTGGCAGGAGGGTTGGTTGTGGACACACCGTGGTTGACCATCCATCATCTTGCAGGTGGTCCCTTGGGGACAGTGGGTGTCACTACAAGAAGGTGGCCTCAGGGAAGTCTTGGTTTGGACACACCGTGGCCAACCATCAACCATCTGGCACGTGGATCCCTTCTGGCATCGGACGTCCTGGCAGGAGGGTTGGTTGTGGACACACCGTGGTTGACCATCCGTCATCTTGCAGGTGGTCCCTTGGGGACACCGGGCTTTGGCGCAGGATGGTGGCCCACTGGCCGCTGGTTTCGGGGTGGGATGGGAGTCGGAAGATTTCCTGGTTGCCACCCAAGGGGGAGAAGCTGGTTGGTGGTGGGACGCCCATCGCTGCACGCAACGGGGCCAACCCCGGGCCATGAGGCACACGGTCCCCTTTGGACACCGGAAGTTGCTGCAGGAGGGCGGGTTGTGGACGCATTTGGGCCAATCGCCGATCATCTTGCACGCGGTGCCTCGGGGACACTGGATGTCCCCGCAGGAGGGCAGGGGACCGACGCATTTGGGCCACCCGGCCAACATCTTGCACGCCGTCCCCTTTTGGCAATGGATGTCCTCACACGTCGGGCTTTTGTGGCTGGGCGGCGAGTGGGAGGTCCTCATTGGCCCGCACCAAGGCCACCCGTCGACCATGTGACACACGGTTCCCTTCTGGCATTGGACGTCACGGCAGGAGGGGGGGTCGCGGACGCAGCGGGGTTGGCCGCCCAGCGTCTCGCAGGAGGTCCCTTCGGGACACCGGAAATCCTGGCAAGGTCCTCTTGGGGCCGCGGTGGGTTGGACGCAGCGCGGCCAACCGTCGACCACGTGACACGCGGTCCCCTGCCGGCATTGGACGTGGCGACAGGAAGGTTGGTTTTGGACGCAGTGGGGCCACCCGTCCGCCATCTTGCACGTGGTCCCTTGGGGACAGCGGACGGCGCCGCAAGAAGCTCGTCTCGGGGCCACCTCGGTGGGGACGCAACGGGGCCAACCATCTGCCACCTCGCAGGTGGCCTGGGCGGGGCAAGGGCGGCGGCGGCAGGAGGGCGGGACGGGGCGAACCGGAGGCGGCGGCGGTGGCGGCGGCGCCTCCCTCTGGAAGAGCTGCTTGCGCACGCATTTGGGCCAACCGGCCACCATCTTGCATTGGGTCCCCTGCAGGCAGCGAATGGCGCGGCAGGAGGGCGGGAGGTGGACGCACTTTGGCCAACCGCCCACCATCTTGCACCCCATGCCCTGGCCGCACCGGAACCGGTGACAGGAGGGCGTGGGGACGCATTTGGGTCTCCCGGCCACCAGCCGGCATCGCGTCCCTCCCTTGCAGGGGAAGCCGTGGCAGGAGGGCGCGGGGACGCACTTGGGCCACCCGGCCACCATCTTGCACTGGGTCCCTGCCCCACATCGGAAGTTCTTGCATGACGGCAGCGGGACGCACTTGGGCCACCCGTCCACCATCTTGCACTGGGTCCCTGCCCCACATCGGATGTTGTCGCATGACGGTGTTGGGACGCACTTGGGCCACCCGTCCACCATCTTGCACTGGGTCCCTGCCCCACATCGGAAGTTCTTGCATGAAGGCAGTGGGACGCACTTGGGCCACCCGTCCACCATCTTGCATTGGGTTCCGGCTTCACAATGGAAGTTCTGACACGATGGCAGTGGGACACACTTGGGCGTCCCGTCCACCATCTTGCACTGGGTCCCTGCCCCACATCGGATGTTGTTACATGATGGTTTTGGGACACATTTTGGCCACCCGTCCACCATCTTGCACTGGGTTCCTGCCCCACATTGGAAGTTCTTGCATGACGGCAGTGGGACACACTTGGGCCACCCGTCCACCATCTTGCACTGGGTTCCAGTTTCGCAGTGGAAGTTCTGACATGAAGGTAACGGGACGCACTTGGGCCACCCGTCCACCATCTTGCACTGAGTTCCTGCCCCACATCGGAAGTTCTTGCATGACGGCAGCGGGACGCATTTTGGCCACCCATCCACCATCTTGCACTGGGTTCCAGTTTCACAGTGGAAGTTCTGACACGATGGCAGTGGGACACACTTTGGCCACCCGTCCACCATCTTGCATTGGGTTCCTGCCCCACATCGGAAGTTCTTGCATGACGGCAGCGGGACACACTTTGGCCACCCGTCCACCATCTTGCACTGGGTTCCAGTTTCACAGTGGAAGTTCTGACACGATGGCAGTGGGACGCACTTGGGTGTCCCGTCCACCATCTTGCATTGGGTCCCTGCCCCACATCGGAAGTTCTTGCACGATGGCAGTGGGACACACTTTGGCCACCCGTCCACCATCTTGCACTGGGTTCCTGCCCCACATCGGAAGTTCTTGCATGAAGGCAGTGGGACACACTTGGGCCACCCGTCCACCATCTTGCACTGAGTTCCTGCCCCACATTGGAAGTTCTTGCATGATGGCAGTGGGACACACTTGGGCCACCCGTCCACCATCTTGCACTGGGTTCCTGCCCCACATCGGATGTTGTCGCATGATGGCAGTGGGACACACTTGGGCCACCCGTCCACCATCTTGCACTGGGTTCCGGTTTCGCAGTGGAAGTTCTGACATGAAGGTAACGGGACGCACTTGGGCCACCCGTCCACCATCTTGCACTGCGTTCCTGCCCCACATCGGAAGTTCTTGCATGACGGCAGCGGGACACACTTTGGCCACCCGTCCACCATCTTGCACTGGGTTCCAGTTTCACAGTGGAAGTTCTGACACGATGGCAGTGGGACGCACTTGGGTGTCCCGTCCACCATCTTGCATTGGGTCCCTGCCCCACATTGGAAGTTCTTGCACGATGGCAGTGGGACACACTTTGGCCACCCGTCCACCATCTTGCATTGGGTTCCTGCCCCACATCGGAAGTTCTTGCATGAAGGCAGTGGGACACACTTGGGCCACCCGTCCACCATCTTGCACTGAGTTCCTGCCCCACATTGGAAGTTCTTGCATGATGGCAGTGGGACACACTTGGGCCACCCGTCCACCATCTTGCACTGAGTTCCTGCCCCACATCGGAAGTTCTTGCATGACAGCAGCGGGACGCATTTTGGCCACCCATCCACCATCTTGCACTGGGTTCCGGTTTCACAGTGGAAGTTCTGACACGATGGCAGTGGGACACACTTTGGCCACCCGTCCACCATCTTGCACTGGGTTCCAGCTTCACAGTGGAAGTTCTGACATGAAGGTAACGGGACGCATTTTGGCCACCCGTCCACCATCTTGCACTGGGTCCCTGCCCCACATTGGATGTTGTTACATGATGGTTTTGGGACACATTTTGGCCACCCGTCCACCATCTTGCACTGGGTTCCGGCTTCACAATGGAAGTTCTGACACGATGGCAGTGGGACACACTTGGGCGTCCCGTCCACCATCTTGCATTGGGTTCCTGCCCCACATCGGAAGTTCTTGCATGAAGGCAGTGGGACACACTTTGGCCACCCGTCCACCATCTTGCACTGGGTTCCGGTTTCACAGTGGAAGTTCTGACATGATGGCAGTGGGACACACTTTGGCCACCCGTCCACCATCTTGCACTGGGTTCCAGCTTCACAGTGGAAGTTCTGACATGAAGGTAACGGGACGCATTTTGGCCACCCGTCCACCATCTTGCACTGGGTTCCCGTCTTGCAGTCAAAGTTCTTGCACGATGGCAGTGGGACGCACTTGGGCCACCCGTCCGCCATCTTGCACTGGGTTCCGGCTTCACAATGGAAGTTCTGACAGGATGGCAGTGGGACGCACTTGGGCGTCCCGTCCGCCATCTTGCACTGGGTCCCCTCCTTGCACGGGTGGTTCTTGCAGGAGGGCAAGGGGACGCACTGGGGGCCGGTGTCCGCCATTTTGCAGGTGCTCCCTGGTCCGCATCGCACCCCGAGGCAGAGCTTGGGGCCGCCCTGGGCTGGTGGGTCGGCACCTGGGGGATAAAACCCGGAGCTCAGTGAGCCCGACCCCCATATCGGACAGCGGAGAATCCACTGCTGGACGCGGCAGCTTCTTTTCTTGCCCAAATCAGGCAAAATTCCCCGTCGTTTTGGCTCTCCTCCCACTCAAACCCCCTCTTTCCTCCCCCGGGGTCACGCTCACGGGAGGATTTGGCGGGGGTGGGGATTCTCTAGGGGGTTTATATAGGGGTTGAGCACTCGCTGCGGCTCATTCCAAAGGGTATTTGGGGCTGGAAATGCCAAATTTGGGACTGGAGAAGGAAAGGGAGAGGATTTGGGGCTGGAAATGCCCCATTTGGGGTTGGAGAAGGAAATTTAGAATTGGAATTTAAAAAAAAAAGCAAGTGGATTTGGGGCTGGAAATGCCAAATTTGGGGCTGGAGAAGGAAAGGGAGGGATGGAATGAAACGGTGCGAGGATTTGGGGCTGGAAATGCTGAATTTGGGGTTGGAGATGGAGAAGGAGAGGATTTGGGGCTGGAAATGCCCCATTTGGGGTTGGAGAAGGAAAGGTAGGATTGGAATTTAAAAAAAAAAAGCGAATGGATTTGGGGCTGGAAATGCCAAATTTGGGTCTGGAGATGAGGTGGGAGAGGGTGGGGAAGGCGGAGCTGGGTGGAGAGAAGGGCGGGGTGGAATTTGGGTGGAGAAAGGGGGATTCTGGGCAAATGGGACTCACCACACTGGAGCAGGAACCAAGCCCAGAGGAGCAACGTCCCAGGAGGCCCCATCTGCCCCACACGTTGGAGAAGGGGCCGTGAGAAAGGGGGTGGGGGGGGACCCAGGTGTCCCAGACCCACCCTGCCCCATAGACCCCCCAGAATGGAAAGGGAACCCAGGCGTCCGGGGACCCACCCTGCCCCATAGACCCCCCAGAATGGAAAGGGGACCCAGGCATCTGGGGACCCACCCTGCCCCATAGACCCCCCAGAATGGAAAGGGGACCCAGGCGTCTGGGACCCACCCTGCCCCATAGACCCCATAGACCCCCCAGAATGGAAAGGGAACCCAGGCATCCGGGGACCCACCCTGCCCCATAGACCCCCCAGAATGGAAAGGGGACCCAGGCGTTTGGGACCCCACCCTGCCCCATAGACCCCCCAGAATGGAAAGGGGACCCAGGCGTCTGGGACCCCACCCTGCCCCATAGACCCCCCAGAATGGAAAGGGGACCCAGGCATCTGGGACCCCACCCTGCCCCATAGACCCCACCCCCCAGAACTGAAAGGAGACCCAAGCATTCGGGACTCACCGTGCCGAGGGCCACAGGGCTGTGTCTCCTCCAAGGGCTCCGGGGTTTTTGTAGGGACCAATGGGGTGGCATCAACCAATGGCGTGTTGGCTCCGCCCCTTCCCAGCACCACCCCAGCGGTCCCCGTGGAGTGGGCGGGGCCTGGGGGCACCCTGGCCCCAGGGCAGAGATAAGATCTGGGGCTGGACGGATGTGGGTCCGGGCTGGCGCCAGCAGGGCGGCGGTGGGGGGGTGGGTCCTCTGTGGTCTCTCCCTCTGTCCATCTGTTCTTCCATCCATCCAGATCTCCATCCATCCATCCATCCATCCATCCATCCATCCATCCGTCCATCCATCCATCCATCCATCCATCCATCCATCCAATGATCCATCTGTCCATCCATCCGTCCGTCCGTCCATCCATCCATCCGTCCATCCATCCATCCATCCACCTGTTCCTCTGTCCATCCATCCAACAGTTGATCCATCCCTCCATCCAGGTGTTCCACCCAACCATCCATCCCGCCCTCTCTTCCTCCTTCCATCCTTCCACCCTTCCTTCCATCCATCCAACCATCCATCATCCATCCTTCTATCCCTCCTTCCATCCTTTCATCTCCATCCATCCTTCCATCCTTCCGTATCTCCATCCAATGACCTTCCATCCATCCATCCCTCCATCCATCTCCCTCCATCCAACCTTCTCCCTCCATCTCCATCCATCCATCCATCCATCCATCCATCTCCCTCCATCCGTCCATCTCCATCAGTCCATCTCGGTCCATCTCCATCCATCTCCATCCATCTCTATCCATCCCTCCACCCATCCATCTCCCTCCATCCAACCTTCTCCATCCATCTCCCTCCATCCCTCCATCCATCTCCATCCCTCCATCTCCATCCATTCTTCCATCTCCATCCATCCATCTCCCTCCCTCCAACCTTCTCCCTCCATCTCCATCCATCCATCCATCCATCCATCCATCCATCCATCCATCCATCTCCCTCCAACCTTCTCCACCCATCTCCATCCAACCTTCTCCATCCGTCTTCAACCATCTCCATCCATCATCCATCCACCCATCCATCCATCATCCATCCATCCATCCATCCATCCATTCCTCCCCCCACCTCCGCCCCCCCCCAGCCCCCCTTGAGGCCCCAGGCGTCCGGGCAGGGCCCTGTTTGGGGACACCTGGGTCCCTCTGCTCTCCTGCGCCGGATAATTGGGGCTGCGACAGGGCAGGAGCCTTTTGTTCTCCGGAACAATAGATTGAGTGGGGGGGGGGGGGGGCTGGGGGGGGCACCCATGGACCCAGGCGTCCGGGGGGTGGGGGGGGGCAACGCCACAAGGAGCACCCAGGGACCCAGGTGTCTGGGGACCGCCCCCTCTATCCCCCCCCCCCCCAGACCCACCCAAGGGACCCAGGCCTCCGGGGACACCCTCCCCACCCCCCCGCCCCCCCCCCCAGACCCCCCCCCAAGGGACACAGGGCTCCGGTCACCTTCCCCCCCCAAAAGGGACCCAACACACACCCCCCCCCCACCCCGAATCAACCTACCCTGGGGGACCCGGGTGGTCGAGGACCCTCCAACACCTACCCCGCCCCCCCCCCCCCCCCCGCAAAGGGACCCAAGCGTCCGGGGTTACCCCCCCCACCCCCCCACCCCCCTCAAAGCGACCCATGGGACACCCCCCGACCGCCCCCCCCCACCAAGGGACCCAGGTGTCCGGGGATACCCCCCCCCCCCCACCAAAGGGACCCGTGGGACACCCCCCGACACCCAACACCCCCCCCCCCCCACAAAGGACCCAGGCGTCCGGCCGTGGGTCAGTCCCTCCACCACCCCGCCCCCCCCCCCGCCGTTAATTGCTGAGCAAATGAACAGGCGGCACCGGGGCATCACGGTCCGGAGAGCTGCTAATGGGGGGGGGGAGAGGCTGGACGCCTGGGTGTCCCCCCCCTCGGACTCTTGGGTCCCCCTCGGACACGTGGCTCCCCCCCTTCCGACACCCGGATGGGGGGTCTCGGGGGAGGAGGGGGCCCCTGGGGTGGGTTGGGGGCTCCCAGGGGGCGATCTGGGGGGGGGGGGGGGGGGGGGAAGGGGGTGTCCCCTGGAGGGGTTTGGGGGTTTCAGGGGGGGCTGTGGGGGTCCCCAGGGAGGTTTGGGGGGGGGCTTGGGGAGGTTGAGAGGGTCCCTGGTGTGGTTTGGGGGGGTCCCGGGGGGGATAAGGGGTGTTCCCGTGGAGGGATTTGGGGGTTTCAGGGGGGCTGAGGGGGTCCCTGGGTGGGGGGGGGGGGAGGCTAGAGGGTCCCCTTTGAGGATTTCAGGGGGGGCTGTGGGGGTCCCCAGGAGGCTGGGGAGGGGGTGACTGGGGAGGTTTGGGGGTTTCTGGGGGGGCTGTGGGGACCTCCAGGGAGGTTTGGGGGATCCCAGGCAGGGATTAGGGGGGGTCCCCTGGAGGGGTTTGGGGGGTCCAGGGGGGCTGAGGGGGTCCCTGGGGGGTTGGAGGGTCCCCAGGGAGGTTTGGGGGGGGGCTTGGGGAGGTTGAGAGGGTCCCTGGGGTGGTTGGGGAGGGTCCATGGTGGGGTTTGGGGGGGGTCCCTGGAGGAGTTTGGGGGTTTCAGGGGGGCTGAGGGGGTCCCTGGGGGGTTGGAGGGTCCCCAGGGAGGTTTGGGGGGGGTCCTTGGGGAGGTAGAAGGGTCCCTGGGGTGGTTTGGGGGGGTCCCGGGGGGGATTAGGGGGGTTCCCGTGGAGGGATTTGGGGGTTTCAGGGGGGCTGAGGGGGTCCCTGGGTGGGGGGGGAGGTTAGAGGGTCCCCTTTGAGGATTTCAGGGGGGGCCGTGGGGGTCCCCAGGAGGCTGGGGAGGGGGTGACTGGGGAGTTTGGGGGGGGGTTTCTGGGGGGGCTGTGGGGGTCCCCAGGGAGGTTTGGGGGATCCCAGGCAGGGATTAGGGGGGGTCCCCTGGAGGGGTTTGGGGGGTCCAGGGGGGGTGAGGGGGTCCCTGGCAGGTTGGAGGGTCCCCAGGGAGGTTTGGGGGGGGGCCTTGGGGAGGTTGAGAGGGTCCCTGGGGTGGTTGGGGAGGGTCCATGGTGGGGTTTGGGGGTGTCCCTGGAGGAGTTTGGGGGTTTCAGGGGGGCTGTGGGGGTCCCCAGGAGGCTGGGGGGGGGGGGGGTGACTGGGGAGGTTTGGGGGTTTCAGGGGGGGCTGTGGAGGTCCCCAGGGAGGTTTGGGGGGGGTCCTTGGGGAGGTAGAAGGGTCCCTGGGGTGGTTTGGGGGGGTCCCAAGGGGCGATAAGGGGGGGTCCCGTGGAGGGATTTGGGGGTTTCAGGGGGGCTGAGGGGGTCCCTGGGTGGGGGGGGGGGGGAAGTTAGAGGGTCCCCTTTGAGGATTTCAGGGGGGGCTGTGGGGGTCCCCAGGGAGGTTTGGGGGGGTTGGAGGTTCCAGGGGAGGTTGGGGGGGTCTCCAGGGAGGTTTGGGGGGTCCCTGGGGAGGTAAAAGGGTCGCTGGGGTGGTTTGGGGGGTCCCTGGGGGGGATTGTGGGGGGGTCCTCTGGAGGGGTTTGAGGGCTCCAGGGGGGCTGAGGTGGTCCCAGGGTGGTTTGGGGGGGGTCCCTGGGGGGGGGTGCCTGGGGTGGTTTAGAGGGTTTCTGGGGTGATTCTGGCGTTCCCGGGGGAGATGTGGGGGGGGGGGGGGTCCCCGGGGGGGTTTGGGGGGTCCCAGGGGAGGTTTTGGGGGTCCCTCGAGTGGTTTGGGGGGGGTTCCAGGGGGGATTTAGAGGTCCCAAGGAGGGGGGGGGGGGGTTGAAGAGTCCCTGGAGCAGTTTGGGGGGGGCCCTGGACCAGTTTTGGGGGGTCCTTGGGGGTTTAGGGGTTCCCTGGACTGGTTCTAGGATATGTATTTTTTTTGTGGGGGGGGGGGGGTCCCTGAAGCACTTTTGGGGGCTCCCGGGGGGGGGGGGGTTTGGGGGATCTTTTTTTGAGAGGGGAGGGTGCAGCGAAAATAATTCCGGAACTGTTATTTTTTTTTCCTGTGCTTTTATGCGGGAAGGAGCCGGGGAGACGCTGTGAATCGGGGGGGAAGAAATGGGGATTTGGGGTCTGCCGGGAAGAAATTGTTACCCCTGGGATGTCCCGCTCCCTTCGGGATGCTCCATCCCATATTTCCCCCCCCCCAAATATCCCACTTCCCCAGGGATGCTCCAGTTGGGATCCAACCCAAAAATACCCCAGAACCCCCCCGGGATGCTCCATCCCGTGTCCCCCCTTGACACCCCGATCCCCCTGGGATGCTCCATCCTGTATCCCCATTGATATCCCAGTTCCCAAGGGATGTTCCAGTTGGGATCCCCCCAAAAATACCCCAGAACCCCCCCGGGATGCTCCATCCCATGTCCCCCCTTGACACCTCGATCCCCCTGGGATGCTCCATCCCGTATCCCCCTGCAACCCCCCAGTTCCCCTGGGATGCTCCGTCCCATATTCCCCTCCAAATATCCCAATTCCCCAGGGATGTTCCAGTTGGGATCCAACCCAAAAATACCACAGAACCCCCCGGGATGCTCCATCCCATGTCCCCTGTTAACACCCCGATCCCCCTGGGATGCTCCATCCCGTATCCCCATTGATATCCCAGTCCCCAAGGGATGCTCCAGTTGGGATCCAACCCAAAAATACCCCAGAACCCCCCCGGGATGCTCCATCCCATGTCCCCCCTTGACACCCCGATCCCCCTGGGATGCTCCATCCCGTATCCCCATTGATATCCCAGTCCCCAAGGGATGCTCCAGTTGGGATCCAACCCAAAAATACCCCAGAACCCCCCCGGGATGCTCCATCCCGTGTCCCCCCTTGACACCCCGATCCCCCTGGGATGCTCCATCCCGTATCCCCATTGATATCCCAGTCCCCAAGGGATGCTCCAGTTGGGATCCAACCCAAAAATACCCCAGAACCCCCCCGGGATGCTCCATCCCATGTCCCCCCTTGACACCCCGATCCCCCTGGGATGCTCCATCCCGTATCCCCATTGATATCCCAGTCCCCAAGGGATGCTCCAGTTGGGATCCAACCCAAAAATACCCCAGAACCCCCCCGGGATGCTCCATCCCATGTCCCCCCTTGACACCCCGATCCCCCTGGGGTGCTCCATCCCGTATCTCCCCCCTCAATCCCCCGCCGATGCTCCGATCAGGATCTCCCCGTCAAGGTTGGGGTTGGGGGGGGTGGGGGGGCCCACCCTCAGGGCCCCCCCTGGGGCAGACAGTCCCGCCGGCCCCCCCGCACCCCGCACCCCGTCCCCGGCGGGCAGCGGGTGCCCTCGCAGAGCAGGGTGCTGTGCAGGTAGCAGGTGCAACGCCGGCTGCAGTTGCCCGTGAAGACGTCCTCCGACACCTGCAACGCCGAGGAGACCCCCCCCCGCCAACCCCCCCGTTTTTTACACCACCCACCCATGACACCCCTTGGGTGGGGTGGGGCGGGGTGTGGGGGGGTGCTCACCGGGAGGTATCGCCCATCCTGGAAGCAGCCGCAGGTGCTGGGGAGGAGGCAGCGGGGGCCGTCGGCGAAGAAGCCCTGGGTGCAGCGACAGCCCTCGAAGCAGGGGGCGGCGCAAGGCAGGGCTTGGGCCAAACGGGCGCAGCTGCCCTGGCAGGAGCGGGCGCAGAGGGCGTAGAGGCTGTGCTCGCCGCAGGGCAGGGCTGGGGGGGGGTGTGTGGGGAATGAGGGGGGGTGGGGGGGAAAGGGGACCCCGGGTCGGGATTGGAACCTGGAACGCTGGCGTCTGCGTCCCATGGTTGCCATCCCATCCCCATCCCGTGGTCGAAATCCCAGCCCCATCCCATGGTTGGGATGCCACCCCACGTCTGCGATCCCATCCCAGGTTTTCAGTCCCATCCCATGGTTGCGATCCCATCCCCATCCCAGGTTTTCGGTCCCATCCCAAGGTTTCAATCCCATCCCATGATTGCAATCCCATCCCCATCCCATGGCTGCAATCCCATCCCCATCCCATGGTTAGGATGCCACCCCATGTCTGCGATCCCATCCCAGGTTTTGTGATCCCATCCCATGGTTGCAATCCCATCCCCATCCCAGGTTTTCGGTCCCATCCCAAGGTTTCAATCCCATCCCATGATTGCAATCCCATCCCCATCCCATGGCTGCAATCCCATCCCCATCCCATGGTTAGGATGTCACCCCATGTCTGCGATCCCATCCCAGGTTTTGTGATCCCATCCCATGGTTGCAATCCCATCCCCATCCCAGGTTTTCGGTCCCATCCCAAGGTTTCAATCCCATCCCATGATTGCAATCCCATCCCCATCCCATGGCTGCAATCCCATCCCCATCCCATGGTTGTGATCCCACCCCATGTCTGCGATCCCATCCCAGGTTTTCAATCCCGTCCCACGATTGCGATCCCATCCCCATCCCATGTCTGCCATCTCATCCTGCGTCTACAATCCCATCCCGCGTCTACAATCCCATCCCAAGTTTTCAATCCCACCTCCTCCACTTTTGACCGCCCAGTGAAGATACTCACGGCAGAAGCTCTCCGTCCTCCAGACCTTCACCGGAGCTCCAACCTCCTGGCAGGCCGCGGTGTAGGCTTGCAGACTCCGGCACAGGGTGTCCGTGGCCCCGGCGGTGAGGACCATCTCCTGGAGACAGTGCTCGAAGAAGTCCTCAGGGCCAACCTGCCCGTGGCAGCCGCTGAAGGGCCCTGGTGTCACCACCATCATCCCACACGAGGTCTCTGCCTGGTAGGGCCCGGTGGCATCCGGTGGCTGGACAGGACACTTTTCACAGCTGTCCGAGCAGGATACGGATTCATCCAGCACCTTCCAGGCCACCACCAACTCCTGGGTCCCGTTGACCCGGGTGCCGTTGGGTCCCATGAAATCATTGTCACCGTTGCCGTCGAAGTCACCGCAGAGGCCACACATCTGCCCCGCGTAGGTGCTGGGGACGGTGACCAAGAGGACGGCGGTGGCGGCGTAGACGAGGCGGTGGCCCAGGGCCGTTTGAAGGACGATGTTGGTCCCCTCTTGGGTCACCCAGGTCTTCCCATCGCCCACCGATAGCGGTAGGGTGTGGGTCTCCCCGTCCACCTGCGGGCAAGGGAGGGAGGGCATGGAGGGGGGCGAGATGTCCTCCCACCTTGCCCCATCACCCTCGGGTGCACCCACGGTGATGGACGGGGTGCACCGCCCCTCACGCGTGTCCCTCTGGAGCTCGCAGATCCCACCCCACAGCCTTATCCGGCACTTTTTTCCAGCCGATAAACCCAGTTTTGGTTGGGTGACGGGTTGGGATTTGTTCGCCGGCAGAGGTTGCGGGGCAGAGGGAAAGAGGTGAAATCGTGGCCAGGAGAGCCATTTTGGGGGGAGGAAGAGGAGAAGAAGGATCACGAAGAGCTTTTTAGGCGAGATGAAGAGGAGAAGGAGGATCTCAGAGAGCTTTTTAGGGAGACAAGAGAAGAACAAGGATCCTGAAGAGCTTTGTAGAAGAGATGAAGAGGAAAAGAAGGATCTTGGACACCTTTTTGGGGAAGATAAAAGAAGGATCTCAGGGAGCTTTTGAGGGGAGACAAGAGAAGAAGGATGATCCTGGAAAGCTTTTTAGAAGAGATAAAGAAGAGAAGAAGGACCTCAGAGAGCTTTTTAGGGCCACTAAAGAGGACAAGCAGCACCTTGGTGCGGGGGGTTACTGGGATCCATTGGAGGGCGACCCATTGGGGTGGGGCTGTGGCTCAAAACGGGGTTGAGCTGATGGTCGCCCACCAAGGAGAGAAACACTCACGTCAACGGTCCACGTGCTCCCGCTCTGCATGGTGACCCGGGAGCCCCCGACCGCCACGGTGACACCTCCGTCGTTCTCCAGCGTCACCTCCAACTCCTCGCCATCCCCTTGGCAGACCTTGGCCAGGACATAGCGGCAGGAGCCACCGAGGGTGACATTCAACCCGTCAAAGGTGACCAAGCGCCGGGCGCCCAAGAGGACGCAACGGCCGCGTTGCCCACCGTAACAACCCCGCACCCCTTTTTCCACCCGACATTCCTGTTCCGGGTGACACGGGGCCTCCCAACACGTCACCGTCCCTCCCGTGGCGCAACGGCAGCGCTCGGTGCACCCCTCGCTGGGGTAAAACTCTTCTCCCCGCTGGTAGTAATGTCCCCCGTGGTGACAACCGCAGTCGGGTGGTGGCACGCAATGGTGGCCGCTGAGGAGGAAACCCTCGTCGCAGAAACACCCCTCGGTCCTCGGCAGGTCGCAGGTCTCCGGGCTGCCAGGGTGGCTGCAGGTGGCGGGACAGGCCGTGCCGTTGAGCTCATAGTGCGAGTGCGGGGGGCAGGTGGGTGCTGGGGGCGGGGGGAGAGAGACGAAGAGGAAAGAGTCAACATTTTTGGGGTGAAAAAGGGGCCATTTGGGGACTGGCAAGGACACGGGATGTGGGGCTATGGCGGTGTCCCCAAAACACCTCAACTCTGTCTATGATTGGGTTTGGGTTTTTTTTTTTTTAAGGCTGGAGGGGCCTATTTTGGATTTTCTTCCACCAGGGATCTTCCCAGCTCCTTCTCGACCCCAAACCAGACGGAAATCCCAATCCGGGGTTTTTTCCACCTTGATGACATCAGATGGAAAACTCCATTTGGGATTTTCCTGCTCTGAGGATGCTCCCAATCTCCCCTTTTGACCCCAACTTGGATGGAGATCCCCAATCCAAGGATTTTTCTACTCCAGCTAGGTTGGGTGAAGATCCTGTTCCGGGATTTTCCACCTCAGAGGATCCTCCCGTCTACCTCTTGACCCCAGATTGGACAGACATTCCTATCCAAAGAATTTTCGTCCTCCGAGGATGCTCCCATCTCCCTTTTGACCCCAGCTTGGATGGAGATGCCTATCCAAGGACTTTCCCCGCTCAAACCAGCTCAACTAGAGACCCCAGTCTGGAATTTTCCTCCACCGAGGATGTTCCCATCTCCCTCTTGACCCCATCTCAGACGGAAACCACTATCCAAGGATTTTCCTACTCCAACTAGCTTGGACGGAGGTACAAATCCAGGGATTTTCCTTCTGCCACTGTCTCGGCAAACCCTTGAGGCCACCTACCGCAGAAAGTCTTGGAGCGCCAGGGCTCGAGGACAACTCCGGCTTCCTGGCAGGCAGCAGCGTAGCCCATCACCGCCCGGCAGACGACGGCCTTGTGCCCTCGGAAGACGCAGTAATCAGTGATGCAAGCCTGGAAATAGCTCTCGGGGTCAACACGGGGGTGGCAAGACCGGAAGGGCCCCTGGGGCAACAGGATGAGCCCACATTCCTCCCCGTTGGCCCTTTGTTTGCGGCCGATGACGGCGCGGCTGGAGCATCGGCGGGGTGTTGGCTCGCTGCAGCCCGGCACCACCGTTGTCACCACCTCGGGGGTGTCGTTGTGGGGGTCGCCGTCGAAGTTGCCACAGAGGCCGCACAGAGCCCCAGCGTAGGCGCTGGGGACGGTGACGGCCAAGTGGCTCTGCCCGTCAAAGGAGACGGTCAAGCGGAAGTCGGTGCGTAAGGAGGTGCCCCAACCCCGGCGGGCGATGGAGACCTTGCCCTCAGGTAGGGTGTGGGGTAGGTTGACCAACAGACCGTCAACCTGTGAGGGGACAGGGGTGAGCTATGGGGTGCTCCGTGTGGGGGGAAGCGCCCCCAATGGGGTTGAGCTCGGGGAGGGGTGGCAGAGGTGCTGGCAGAGCCCCAGTGTTCGCCTCAAAGCAGACCCAAAGCCAATGTCAACCCCCAACCTCAACCCCAAACCCCAACCTCGACCCCCAACCCCAACCTCAACCCCCAACCCCAACCTCAACCCCCAACCCAAACCTTGACCCCAAACCCCCAACTACAACCCCAACCTCAATCCCACCCCAATCCTAACCAAGCCCCCGATTTTAACCTCAAATCCAACACCGACCTCAAGCCCAACCCCAGCTTCAACCCCAACCCCAACCCCAACCTCAATCCCAACCCCAAGCCCAAACCCAAACTCAACACCAGCCCCAACATCAACCCCCAAAACGAACCTCGACCTCCAACTCAAACCCCCATTGTGACCCCAAAAATCACCCCCAACCCAAACCCTAACACCAACCCCCAACCCCAAGGCCAACCCAGAGCCAATCTCAACCCAAACTTGACCCCACGCTTCAATCCCCAACCAGAAAACCCAACTTCAACCCCAACCTTAGGCCTTGACCCAAACCCTAATCTCAATCCCAACCTTAATCCCATCTCCAGCCCCGTCCCCAAACCCAACCCAAAGCCCTATCTCAACCCTCTACTCAAACGTCCAACCTCACCCCTAGCCCCAGCCCCAAATGCGACGCCGGTCCCATCAACTCCGACCCCAGTATGAACCCCAAACCCAACCCCAATCCCAATCCAACCCCCCAACCCTAACTCAGACTTTAACTCCAATCTCAACCTCAACTCCAACCCCAAATCCCACCCGAACCCCAACCTTGACCCCATTTCCGACACCAACATCAACCCGCCCCTCAACCCCAACCCCAACCCCAAATCCAACCCGAACCCCAAATTCCACCCCATCCCCAACCCCAACATCACCCCCAATCCCAACCCCAGCTCCAACCCCAAATCCAACCCGAACCCCAAATTCCACGCCATCCCCAACCCCAACATCACCCCCAATCCCAACCCCAACTCCAACCCCAAATCCAACCCGAACCCCAAATTCCACCCCATCCCCAACCCCAACATCACCCTCAATCCCAACCCCAACTCCAACCCCAAATCCAACCCGAACCCCAAATTCCACCCTGTCCCCAACCCCAACATCACCCCCAATCCCAACCCCAACTCCAACCCCAAATCCAACCCGAACCCCAAATTACACCCCATCCCCAACCCCAACATCACCCCCAATCCCAACCCCAACTCCAACCCCAAATCCAACCCAAACCCCAAATTCCACCCCGTCCCCAACCCCAACATCACCCCCAATCCCAACCCAAACTCCAACCCCGAATCCAACCCTAGCCCAAAACCCAACCCCGTCATCAACTTCAACACCAACCCCTTCCCCAACTCCAACCTCAACTCCAACCCCAACCTCAACTCCAACCCCAAGTGCCCCTCTCCCTCTCCCCACACCCCTCAGGACCCCACCCCACTCCCTTCATCCCCCTCCAAAACCCCATCGGGACCCCGTGGGGGGGACCTCCCTCACCATGGCCCTCTCTGGGAAGTCGTGGCTGAGGGAGATGTTGTGCCCGTAGACGATGACCTGGACCGAGGTGGCGAGGGACGTGCCGTGCACCCCCTGCCCCTTCTTCTGCGCCAACACCTGGAAGTCCACCAGCCCCTCGCCGGCCCCGCAAGCCCCAGCGAACTCGTAGAGGCAGATGCCCGCGAAATCGTAGCGCTGCCCGTCGAAGGTGACGTAACGCAGGTCCCTCCCGGACGTGCAGGTCCGGTAGCTCTCGGGGTAGCACCCGGTGACCCCCTTCTCCACCCCGCACCTCTCGCCCCCGCGGCACCCATCCTCCCGGCACTGAACCTGCTGCACCCTGGGGTCGCAGATACAGCCGCGGGTGCAGTTGTCCCCTGCCCAGAAACGCTGCCCGGGGGCGTAACGGTGGCCGCCATGGTGGCAAGCGCAAGCCACCGCCGCGGCCACGCAGCTGCCGTTGAGGAGCACCGAGCCCGGGTCGCACTCGCAGGTCTCCTGGCAGGGTGCGGAGCAGTTTTCGGGGCCGTCGGGGTGGGCGCAGGTGCGGGGGCAGCCGCAGGGGTTGTAGCGGCTGTTTTCCGGGCAGAGCGGGGCTGTGGGAGGGAGGGGGACAGGAGCGTCAGGGTCCCAAAAGTGGCAAAACCACAGGTGGGACGTGGGATGGGGCGGGGGGGGGGTGATCCGCGGTGCAGCCTCTGCCTCACCAACCCCCACCCCGGTAGCAAACTGGGCGTTGCAAATCTCAAATCCCAGGGCAGGGTCGGCGTTCCGAACCCTCGTGTCCCAGTGCGACATCTGCCCTTCAACCCTCCCCGATCCCCGTGGAAATCCCAAGCCCAGTGCGATGTCGGCATGGCAAATCCCAGTCACAGGGCAGATCCCAATCCCGGTGCGAACCCCAATCCCAGTGCGACCACCGCCACGGCACCCCGAGGGCCAGGCGACACCACCCTTGCACCCCGAGGAGCGTGCAACCCCCAGGACTCACCGCACTCGCACACCACCCGGCTGCCGGAGCCCGCCTTGTCCCAGCCGACGCCGTAACTCAACACCCCGAAGGTGCCGTTGGGTCGCTGCAAATGGCGGCCGCCGCCGGCGTCACCCAACGCCACCTCCTGCCACCAAAAATCCCCGCCGGGCACCCGCCGCCAGCCATCGGCATCCAGCGGTCGCCCGTCCACCGTGACCTCCGCCCCGCCGCCCGCCGCCACCAGCACGACGGTGGCCCCAGGCGGGGCCTGCAGGCGGCAGGAGCCGCAAAAAGACTCGCCCAAGGGCGCCACGGCCGCCACGAAAGGCTCGGCGCCGGCGTGGAAGTAGTAGACGGCCACGGGGGAGCTGGCGACCGCGGCCAGGGCTTGCCGCGGCCGCAGGGCGATGGGCAACACGTCGCCGGCTCGCAAGGTGGCCCAAGAGGCGCCCGCCCCCGTGGCGTAGCGCAGACGGGTGCTGCGGGCCGCGAGGACGTAGGCCACGTCCCCGCAGCTTTGGTTCGCCCCCAAGGGGGCCACCACGAACTGCCGTCCCCAACGCGGCGGCGGCGGCGGCGGCTGCTGGGCTTTGAGCTGGGAGGGCAGCACCCGCCTGGCACCGAGGTTGTGGGTGCTCCGGTGGTTGTGGGTGCTGTTGGGGACGAGGTGGTGGAAACGCGGCCGGGTCCGGCCGCTGTCGGGGTTGAGGACGGCAAGGAAGCGGTGGCCGCCGGGGGGGGAGGCGGCGGAGGCTGCAAGGGGGGAAGAGGGTGGCCATGGGGTCTGCTGGGAAGGGTAGGGGAGGGGGGACGGACGAGGAGAGGGGGGTCAAAATTGGGGGCGACAAGGACGGAGAGCAGAGGGCGAGGCAAGACGGAAAAGGGAACGCAAAGGGGGCCAAACGGGGTGTAAAAGGGGGTTGCGAGACGGGGGGCAAGAGAGGCGCGCGCGCGTGTGAAGGAAAAGGGGACGCGGGTGCAAAACAGGGCGTAAAAAGGGTGTAAAAGGGGGGTGTGAAGGCGGGGGGGGGGGGCAAGAGGAGTGTGCGAAAGTGTGATTCCACCCCCTTGCGTTTTCTCTCTAGTTTCCCCCTCTCTTTTTTTTTTTTTTGGGGGGCGTGGGCCCCTTTCCCAGTCCATTTTGTCACTTGTCCCCCAACAAAAATCTCCCCGTCCATGGGATTGACCCGATTGCCTTAATCCGAGGGTTTGGGGTTTGGTTTTTTGTTGGTTTTTTTTTTTGTTTTTTTTTTTTTTTCTGGTGCCTCAAAGCCTCCTCCTGTGGGTGGCGGGTCCGGGGAGGAGGTCTCCGCCCTCGGCAGGTCCGTGGCCACGTTTCGGGTGTTGTATCCCATCACCCCCCCCCCTCTTTCTGCTCAAGCTGTAGATGCAAGAGTGGCCTAAACGTGGGCGTAGAGAGGCAGACGTTGAGGTGGGGGGAGGGGGGGGGGGAAGACCCACCGCGGCACCCCCGTGTCCGTCTCCAGGGGTACCACGACCGCGTCAAGGTGTTGACCCTGTGGTAGGACTCCAAGCTGCGGTTGCCACCACGGGGGGGGTTGACCTGACGTCTCTTGCAGGTGAACAACCACCGGTGTGATCTCCTTTGACCCCCCCGGGTCAACCAGTTCCCCCCCCCCCGCCCCGATCTCTTCCCCCATAAGCAAACTGGTCTAGTGGGAGGTCCCCCTGCCCATGGTGTCTTGGGGGTGGTGGTGGGATGTTGGACCTCGATGGTCTTCGAGGTCCCTCCCAACCCAAACCCTTCCGTGATTCGATGCGGACGGAAAAACGTGAGGCCAAAGGGGATGCCGGAGCCGTGGGGCAAAAAGGGGGGGGGGGGGGGGGTGGCCAAAAAGCAGGTGGAAATGGGGGTGCAAGAAGAAGGGGCACCTAAAGGGGGTGGAACCACGTGCATTCGGGCTCATTAGCATACATTAGCATGTCCAAGGCAGGGCAGCAGATGGCAGCAGCGACACGAGTGCGACAAACACGGGGGTAGAAGGACCCAGGCGTCCGCGGAACGCCCCCCCCCAAGGGGACCCAGGCATCCGGGACATCCCCCCCCCTCACCCCCACCCCCCACCCCGGCCATGGGACCCAGGAGTCCTTGGACACCCCCAGGGGACCCAGGCATCCGCAGACACCCCATCCCCCCCCTCCCCAGGGGACCCAGGAATCCAGGACCTCCCCCTCCCCTCAGAGGACCCAGGGGTCCTCCCCCCCCCCTCCCCCCCCCAGGGGATCAAGATATTTGGGGACCCCTGCCCAGGTGACCCAGGCATCCCAATTTCGCCCAGGACCCCCATCTGCCCCCCCCCCCATCCCTCACACCGCCCCCCCTCCCCCTCCCCCAGCACTTACCTCCCAGTAAGACCAGTGCGACCCCCACCAGTAACTTCATGGTGGTCCCCATCATGTCTGTAAAACAAGGGGTGGGTTGGGGGGGGGGGGGGGGCTGGATGCCTGTGTCCCCTCCCCCCCCCCGACATCTTGCGGGGGGGGGGCTGGGGAAGGGAAAGGGTTAAAGGGGGGGTTGTTGGCACCAGGACATCTGGGTCCCCTCCAGATGCCTGGATTCCCCCCCATGACCCCTGGGCCCCCTTGCATGGAGGGTGGCCCCAAATTTCTGGGTGTCCCCCCCACCCCCCTATGCCTGGGTCTCCCCTGGATGCCTGGGTCCCCCCCCAGACCCCTGGATCCCCTTTCATGAAGGGTCTCCCCGGATGCCTGGGTCCCTCCTGGACCCCCAAGTCCCACCTGGACACCCAGATCCCCCTTTCATGGAGGGTCTCCCCAAACACTTGGGTCCTTCCCGGACACCTGGGTCCCCCCAAGACCCCTAAGTCCCCCTCTGACACCTGGGTCCCCCCCCAAATGCCTGGGTCCCTTTGCATGGACGGGGGTCTCCTCAGACGTCTGGGTCCCACCTGGACCCCCGTGACACCTGGGTCCCCTTTCATGAAGAGTCCCTCCTGGACCCCCAAGTCCCACCTGGACACCCAGGTCCCCCTTTCATGGAGGGTCTCCCCAAACACTTGGGTCCCTTCCTGGGTGGACCCCTTCCTTGGGTCCTCCCCAAACACCTGGGTCCCCCCAAGACCCTTGGGTCCCCTCAAGACCCCTGGGTCCCCCTCTGACCCCTGGGTCCCTCCTGGACCCCCAAGTCCCACCTGGACACCCAGGTCCCCCTTTCATGGAGGGTCTCCCCAAACACTTGGGTCCTTCCCGGACACCTGGGTCCCCCCAAGACCCCTAAGTCCCCCTCTGACACCTGGGTCCCCCCCCAAATGCCTGGGTCCCTTTGCATGGACGGGGGTCTCCTCAGACGCCTGGGTCCCACCTGGACCCCCGTGACACCTGGGTCCCCTTTCATGAAGAGTCCCTCCTGGACCCCCAAGTCCCACCTGGACACCCAGGTCCCCCTTTCATGGAGGGTCTCCCCAAACACTTGGGTCCCTTCCTGGGTGGACCCCTTCCTTGGGTCCTCCCCAAACACCTGGGTCCCCCCAAGACCCCTGGGTCCCCTCAAGACCCCTGGGTCCCCCTCTGACCCCTGGGTCCCTCCTGGACCCCCAAGTCCCACCTGGACACCCAGGTACCCCTTTCATGGAGGGTCTCCCCAAACACTTGGGTCCTTCCCGGACACCTGGGTCCCCCCAAGACCCCTAAGTCCCCCTCTGACACCTGGGTCCCCCCCCAAATGCCTGGGTCCCCTTGCATGGATGGGGGTCTCCTCAGACGCCTGAGTCCCACCTGGACCCCCAAGTCCCACCTGGACACCCAGGTCCCCCTTTCATGGAGGGTCTCCCCAAACACTTGGGTCCTTCCCGGACACCTGGGTCCCCCCAAGACCCCTAAGTCCCCCTCTGACACCTGGGTCCCCCCCCAAATGCCTGGGTCCCCTTGCATGGATGGGGGTCTCCTCAGACGCCTGAGTCCCACCTGGACCCCCAAGTCCCACCTGGACACCCAGGTCCCCCTTTCATGGAGGGTCTCCCCAAACACTTGGGTCCCTTCCTGGGTGGACCCCTTCCTTGGGTCCTCCCCAAACACCTGGGTCCCCCCAAGACCCCTGGGTCCCTCCTGGATGCCTGGGTCCCTCCTGGACATCTGGGTCCCCCCCGAACATCTGGGTCCCCCCCAAATGCCTGGGTCCCTTTGCATGGATGGGGGTCTCCTCAGACGCCTGGGTCCCACCTGGACCCCCGTGACACCTGGGTCCCCTTTCATGAAGGGTCTCCCCAGATGCCTGGGTCCCTCCTGGACCCCCAAGTCCCACCTGGACACCCAGGTACCCCTTTCACGGAGGGTCTCCCCAAACACTTGGGTCCTTCCCGGACACCTGGGTCCCCCCAAGACCCCTAAGTCCCCCTCTGACATCTGGGTCCCCCCCAAATGCCTGGGTCCTTTTGCATGGATGGGGGTCTCCTCAGACGCCTGGGTCCCACCTGGACCCCCGTGACACCTGGGTCCCCTTTCATGAAGGGTCTCCCCGGATGCCTGGGTCCCCCCTGGACGCCCAAGTCTCACCTGGACACCCAGGTCCCCCTTTCATGGAGGGTCTCCCCAAACACTTGGGTCCCTTCCTGGGTGGACCCCTTCCTTGGGTCCTCCCCAAACACCTGGGTCCCCCCAAGACCCTTGGGTCCCCTCAAGACCCCTGGGTCCCCCTCTGACCCCTGGGTCCCTCCTGGACCCCCAAGTCCCACCTGGACACCCAGGTACCCCTTTCATGGAGGGTCTCCCCAAACGCTTGGGTCCTTCCCGGACACCTGGGTCCCCCCAAGACCCCTAAGTCCCCCTCTGACACGTGGGTCCCCCCCCCAAATGCCTGGGTCCCTTTGCATGGATGGGGGTCTCCTCAGACGCCTGGGTCCCACCTGGACCCCCGTGACACCTGGGTCCCCTTTCATGAAGAGTCCCCCCTGGACCCCCAAGTCCCACCTGGACACCCAGGTCCCCCTTTCATGGAGGGTCTCCCCAAACACTTGGGTCCCTTCCTGGGTGGACCCCTTCCTTGGGTCCTCCCCAAACACCTGGGTCCCCCCAAGACCCCTGGGTCCCCTCAAGACCCCTGGGTCCCCCTCTGACCCCTGGGTCCCTCCTGGACCCCCAAGTCCCACCTGGACACCCAGGTCCCCCTTTCATGGAGGGTCTCCCCAAACACTTGGGTCCTTCCCGGACACCTGGGTCCCCCCAAGACCCCTAAGTCCCCCTCTGACACCTGGGTCCCCCCCCAAATGCCTGGGTCCCTTTGCATGGATGGGGGTCTCCTCAAATGCCTGGGTCCCACCTGGACCCCCGTGACACCTGGGTCCCCTTTCATGAAGGGTCTCCCCGGATGCCTGGGTCCCACCTGGACCCCCAAGCCCCACCTGGACACCCAGGTCCCCCTCTCATGGAGGGTGCCCCCAGATGCCTGGGGGTCTCCCCCCGCCAGATGCCTGGGTCCCCCAACCCCAGGGGGAGCATTACCAGGCGCCGTCTCCGTAGCAGGTGACCCCAGCAGGTGGCTGGCAGGACTGGGAGCACCCATGGGTGCTGCCACCGAGGGTGATTTCGTCACAGCCTGGCCGGGTGCCAGCGTCCCCCACGGCTGGGAACCGATAAGGCAGATCCTGGGGCTGATTGTCACCCGCCCCGGGGGACCCAGGCGGCCGGGGGCACCCAGGGGTCTTGGGGGGGGGGGGCACCCAAGTGTCCAGGAGGGACCCAGGCATCCGAAGGGGATCCGGGGGTCTTGGGGGGACCCAGGTGTCTGGGGGGGTCACCCAAGTGTCCAGGAGGGACCCGGGTGTCTGGGGGGGCACCCAAGTGTCCGAGGGGGATCCAGGGGTCTTGGGAGGACCCAGGGGTCTGGGGGGACCCAGATGTTTGGGGGGGGGCACCCAAGTGTCCAGGAGGAGCCCAGGTGTCCAGGAGGGACCCGGGTGTCTGAGGGGGATCCAGGGGTCTAGGGGGGACACACAACTGTCCAGGAGGGACCCAGGTGTCTGAGGGGGACCCAGGTGTCTTGGGGGGACACCCAAGTGTCCAGGAGGGACCCAGGGGTCTTGAGGGGGCACAGGTGCCTGGGGGGGGCACCCAAGTGTCCAGGAGGGACCCGGGTGTCTGGGGGGGCACCCAAGTGTCCGAGGGGGATCCAGGGGTCTTGGGGGGACCCAGGTGTCCAGGAGGGACCCAGGGGTCTTGAGGGGACCCAGGTGTCTTGGGGTGGGCACCCAAGTGTCCAAGAGGAACCCAGGTGTCCAGGAGGGACCCGTGTGTCCGAGGGGGACCTAAGGGTCTTGGGGGGACCCAGGTGTCTGGGGGGGCACCCAAGTGTCCAGGAGGGACCCATAGGTCTTGGGGGGACCCAGATGTCTGGGGGGGCACCCAAGTGTCCAGGAGGGACCCGGGTGCCTGGGAGGGGCACCCAAGTGTCCGAGGGGGATCCAGGGGTCTTGGGAGGACCCAGGGGTCTGGGGGGACCCAGATGTTTGGGGGGGGGCACCCAAGTGTCCAGGGGGGACCCAGGCATCTGGGGGCACCCAAGTGCCCAATTTTTGCATTTGCACCAGGTTTAATCATTGCGCTTTTTCGCCTTTGCATCGAGTTTCATTATTTCTCCCCATATTTTTTTTTTTTTTTTTTTTTTTTTGCATTTCCACGAGGTTAAACCGTTGCGCTATTTGCATTTGCACCCAAATCGGGCTCTTTCTCCCCATTTTTGCATTTGCATTGGGTTAAATCGTCGCACTGTCTGCGTTTGCGCCCAGAATGGGCTTATTTCTCCTCCTTTAGGGGATAAATCACTGCATTATTCGAATTTGCGCCCAGGATGGGATTATTTCTCCTTCTTTTGGGGTGAAATCGGTTCACCGTTCGCATTTGCACCCAAATGGGGGTCGTTTCTCCCTCTTTTGGGGGGTTAAAGCATCGCGTTATTTGCGGTCGCACCCGCAACGGGGTGATTTCTCCCCGTTTTTCCGTCCCCGCTCCCACCCATTGCGTCACCCTCCCACCCCACCTCTCCTTTTCCTCCACCTCCCGTCTCCTCATTCCGACGAATTTCAAACAAAAAACCTGCCCGGATCCGGTTTCCTTTTTTTTTTTGGTTTTTTTTTTTTTGTTTTTGGGGGGGGCGGGGGTGGAAGAAAAAGAAGACGACGCAAAACTCATAATAAATGAGAGGAGAATTTGCTTTTCGCAGGCGAAGCGGCCGCCGGATTGCGAAAGGTCAGGTGGAGATTAACCCCCGGGGGAAGCTTTTTGGCAAATCTCTGCTTTTCACTCGGCAAAGGCGCCTCGAACGGGGCCTGGGGGGGGGGGGGTGTGTGTGAAAAATGAACCTTTTCTTGGCCTTTCTCCCCCCAGATTGTGTCTGGCGGCCCCGGGCCCACCAAGATTTGTAGAAAAACTTGCAAAAATAAGCTTCGGCGGCCTGTGGGGGGGGGGGGGTTTCGGCGTGATATCGACTCGCTTGGCCGAAGACGGCGGCTTGGGTTGCAAAAGCGGCCGGGAATCCCGCCAGCTCCTCTCGGATTTCTGGGAAATTCCGGCCTCCCGCTGCCAAAGGCCGTTGCTCCCCACCCCCCCACCCCCCCCCCACCCCCGGTCCCCGCTTGGCCCTTTGTCTTCTTATTATATTTTTTTATTTATTTTCTTTTTTTTTTTTTTTAATTGCTTTTGCAATGGGGACAGCTGAGACGTGACTACCCCCACCCCCCCCCCCCCCGGGGGCAAAAGAGACACCTGATATTTCTTCCCCCCCCCGGGGAGGTAAATAAAAAAAGGGCTGCGGAGGTGGCGGTGTCATTGTCACCTTGTCACCCCCACCCCACCCCCCCCAAAGGGACTTGCATCATCGGGGCTGAAAAGGGTTGGGGAGGCGGAAAGGGGTGACGGGGGGGGGACGGGGTGGTGGGGTGGGGGGGGGGGATTGGGGGGGGCGGGTTCGAGTGGATTTGGGGTGGGGAGAAGCCTGGAGGGGGGCGGGAACCTGCAGCGTTGCGGGTTGTGATGCGCCGCACTTTGGGTTGCGATGTGCCACACTGTGGGTTGTGATGCACCACACTGAGGGTTGCGATTCTCCACACAGTGGGTTGTGATGTGCCACACTGTGGGTTGTGATGTGCCACACTGTGGGTTGTGGTGTGCCACACTTTGGGTTGCGATACACCACACTGAGGGTTGCGATTCTCCACACTTCAGGTTGTGTGACGCCACACTGTGGGTTGTGATGTGCCACACTTTGGGTCGCGATACTACGCCACACTGTTGGTTGTGATGTGTCACGTTTTGGGTTGTGATGTGCCACACTTCGGGTTGTGATGTGCCACACTTTGGGTCACGATACGCCACACTGTGGGTTGTGATGTGTCACACCGTGGGTTGCGACGTGCCACACTGTGGGTTGCGATACTACGCCACACTGTGGGTTGCGATGTGCCACACTGTGGGTTGTGTGACACCACACTTTGGGTTGCGATGCATCACACTGTGGGTTGTGATGTGCCACACTGTGGGTTGCAATGTGCCACACTGTGGGCTGTGATGCATCACACTGAGTTGTGATGTGTCACACTTTGGGTTGTGGTGCACAACACTTTGGGTTGCGATGTGCCACACTTTGGGCTGTGATGCACCACACTGTGGGTTGTGACCCGCCACACCTCGGGTTGTGAAGCATCACACTGTGGGTTGTGGTGCGCGACACTTTGGGCTGCAAAGTGTCACACCGTGGGTTGCGATGTGCCACACTTTGGGTTGTGGTGCACAACACTTTGGGTTGTGGTGTGTCACACTGTGGGTTGTGATGTGCCACACTGTGGGTTGCGATACTACGCCACACTGTGGGTTGTGATGCGTCACACTTTGGGTTGTGATGTGCCACGCTTGGGGTTGTGATGTGTCACACTGTGGGTTGTGATGTGTCACACTGTGGGTTGTGATGCACCACACTGAGGGTTGCGATTCTCCACACTTTGGGTTGTGATGTGTCACACTGTGGGTTGTGATGCACCACACTGAGGGTTGCGATTCTCCACACTTTGGGTTGTGATGTGCCACACTTTGGGTTGCGATGTGCCACACTTTGGGTTGCGATGTGCCACACTTTGGGTTGTGATGTGTCACACTTTGGGTTGCGATACGCCACACTGTGGGTTGCGATGTGCCACACTGTGGGTTGTGATGTGCCACACTTTGGGTTGCGATACGCCACACTGTGGGTTGCGATACTACGCCACACTGTGGGTTGTGGTGCGTCACACTGTGGGTTGTGATGTGTCACACTGTGGGTTGTGATGCACCACACTGAGGGTTGCGATTCTCCACACTTTGGGTTGTGGTGCGTCACACTTTGGGTTGTGATGTGCCACGCTTTGGGTCACGATACGCCACACTGTGGGTTGTGATGTGCCACACTGTGGGTCGTGATACTACGCCACACTGTGGGTTGTGGCGCGTCACACTTTGGGTTGCGATGTGCCACACTGCAGGTTGTGATGTGCCACACTTTGGGTTGCGATGCGCCACACTGTGGGTTGTGATGTGCCACAATTCGGGTTGCGATGTGCCACACTTGCTTTGGGATGCTGTTAATTAATTGCTTTGGGATGTTACTTAATTGCTTTGGGATTTTAATTAATTCCTTTGGGATTTTAATTAATTCCTTTGGGACGTTATTTAATTGCTCTGGGATTTTAATTAATTGCTCTGGGATTTTAATGAATTGCTTTGGGATTTCACTTTAATCGCTTTGGGATCTCGTTATAATTGCTGGGGGATTTTAATTAATTGCTTCGGGATCTCGTTATAATTGCTGGGGGATTTTAATTAATTGCTTCGGGATTCCGCTTTAATTGCTTTGGGGTTTAGTTTAATCGCTTTGGGGTTTTATTTAATAGCACTGGAATTTTATTTAATTGCTTCGGGATTCCGCTTTAATTGCTTTGGGATCTCGTTATAATGGCTGTTGGATTTTAATTAATTGCTTCGGGATTGCGCTTTAATTGCTTTGGGATTTTATGTAGTCGCTTTGGGGTTTTAATTAATTGCTCCGGGCTTTGTTTTGGTCGCCCGGGGATTCCTTTTAATTGCCTGGGGACGCACGAGGATTCCTTCGGGAAAATAATTGGGGTTGGTTCCCCCCCCCCAACCCCCCCCAGCCCCGGGAAATATGTCGGGACCACGGAAAATCGGGGCGGGGTCACCGTGGGAGAGGTGGGGGGTGGTGTCAACACGGGAGACGCGTCGGGTTGTTCCATGGGAACCATGGGAACCATGGGAACCATGGGAAGATGCATCGGGCGAGTTGTTCCACCATGGGAAGACACGACGGGTTGTTCCACCATGAGAAGACACATTGGGTGGGTTGTTCCACCACGGGATGACACGACAGGTTGTTCCACCATGGGAAGACACGTTGGGTGGGTTGTTCAACCATGGGAAGACACAATGGGTTGTTCCACCATGGGAAGACACATTGGTTGTGTTGTTCCACCATGAGAAGACACGATGGGTGAGTTGTTCCACCATGGGGAGACACGACGGGTTGTTCCACCATGGGAAGATGCATCGGTCGAGTTGTTCCACCATGGGAAGATGCATCGGTCGAGTTGTTCCACCATGGGAAGACGCGTTGGGTGAGTTGTTCCACCACAGGAAGACACGACGGGTTGTTCCACCATGAGAAGACACATTGGGTGAGTTTTTCCACCATGGGAAGACACATTGGGTGGGTTGTTCCACCATGAGAAGACACATTGGTTGAGTTGTTCCACCATGGGAAGACACAATGAGTTGTTCCACCATGGGAAAACACGATGGGTGGGTTGTTCCACCATGGGAAGACACATTGGGTGGGTTGTTCCACCACGGGATGACACGACAGGTTGTTCCACCATGGGAAGACACGTTGGGTGGGTTGTTCCACCATGGGGAGACACGATGGGTGAGTTGTTCCACCATGGGAAGACACAATGGGTCGTTCCACCATGGGAAGACACGATGGGTGAGTTATTGCACCATGGGAAGACACGATGGGTTGTTCCACCATGGGAAGACACATTGGTTGAGTTGTTCCACCATGAGAAGACACGTTGGGTGAGTTGTTCCACCATGGGAAGACACGACGGGTTGTTCCACCATGAGAAGACACGACGGGTTGTTCCACCACGGAAAGACGCCTTGGGGTGTTTCACCATGGTAGACGTTTCCCCACGGGCGACAACGTGGAGTCGTTTCACCGGGGGAAGACGCCGCCGGGTGGGTGGTTGTCCCGGCTTGGGGACGGAGCGGAGCGGAGCAGGGCCGACTTCCTCTTCCGCGGGAGAAGCTCTTCCTTAGACTCGCCGCGGCAATCGGGGGCAGCCGACTCGCTTGTTTACCCCGCGGAAGGGGTCGCGCACCTGTGGGGAGGAGCCCGACAGGTCAGGTGACCCAAAACTGACCAATAGGGTGTTCCATCCCGTCCGCCACGCTCGGTAGAAAAGCCGAGGGATCAAAGGGGGTCGGCTCGGCTCTTTTTTGGGGGGGGGGGTGGGGGGAGTTGCTTCTACGGTGGCCGGTTTTCTTCGCTGGCCGACGTCTCGAGGGGACCCCATCCGTTTGTCGACCTTCGAGCCCGGTCAGCGTGTCCCGGAATCCCGTTCCCATCCGTCGCTGAATCCCGTCTGGGATTTTCCCAGCGCTTGCTGGTGACATCTCCCCGGGAACTCGATACGGTTTTGTATATATTTTTTTTTTATATATATATATATTTGTGTATCTGTTATTACCTTATTATTTCAGTAAAGTAGTTTCGTTGGTTGTTTTTTTTTCCCCCTCAACTCCTAAATCTCTCCCTCTTCTTCCTCTCCTTGGAGTGGGAGGCGGGATGGGGGGGTGAGAGCGTCTGCCGCCTCGGCGTTGGCCAACCCGGCCCGAAACCGCGACCCCTCGTTTCCCCCACGGCAGACGGTCCGGGCTGTTTCCTCCCCGGGGAAAAAAAAAAACGCATGGATATTTTCGCCCCCGGAGGGGGGGGAAACCACGGTGAGGTGTTTCCCCCCTCCGCCACCCATGGGGTAAAACGGAGACGACAATTCTTATTTCCCCCCCCCACCAATAAAAAATAAGCAAAAAAAAATAAAAACCAACCACAAACTCGCGGCGAAAACTTCGTGAAAAAGGGTTTTATTGATTTACCCGACAGCAGGCGGCGTTATGCTGGAAACGGCCGATGGGACTGGTGCGTTTCTGGGGCGGGGGGTGGGAAAAAAAGGCTGGGATTTGGGTCTGCTGACCTTGACCTTGACCTTGACCTTGACCAGCTCGTTTTGGCTTGAGGGTGTTTATCTCATTTTCCTTCAGGCCCCTCAGGTGCAGCTGCGTCATCTCGGCTTCGGGCCCCACCTGCGGTAGATCAGGCCTTTAAAACACCCCTTTTAAAGCACCAATTAGAGGCCGCATGAAGCGTTTGCCCTTTTTTTTGGTTGTTCTTCTTCTTTTTTCTTCTTTTTTTGGTTTTTTTTTTTTTTTTTTGGGAGGTATTCGAGGCCGCCGTAGACGGCCGTCGTAGCTCGGCGCCGGTTTTCCTCCTGCGCTTGGGCAAGGAACTTCAACCCGAGGGGGCCGGTCGGCGGCGGCGGCGGCGGCGGCGCCTCTTGAGGGGCGGAAAAAAACCCCTCCGCCGGGACTATTTACAAGAAGGGCGCGAAGCGGCGCGGTGCGCGGCGGCAGCTCTCCTCTCCCGCCCGTCCCCGCGGGCTTTCGCCTACTGCATGGGGTAGACGGGGGCTTCCGCTTCCATCCGCCCGAGGTCGGAGGCGCGGCTGAAAGAGACGAAACGCGGGCAGCCGTCATGGCCCCCCCCCCCCAACACACTTCTTCGAAGAGGGAACCGACGGCCCTTGCGCCGTCGCGGGGAAGGGGAAAGTCGCCTCTTCCCCCTTCCCAAAGGGGGAGTTTTTGTTGGGTGCGACGCGTCTCTTGACGGGGCGCGTCCTCTCTCTGCGCGTGGCCTTTAATGCCTCGAAGGTTCCCTAAGCCTTAACGGCCTCATCGGCTTCGTCTTCCGTGTCATGGGCGCTGCCGAAAAATGGCAGGTCCCTCCCCGCCCGCCGCCACCCCCGTTGTTGCCACCTTGTCCCCCTCTCCCTCGGAGGCCGCAGCAGAGGGGAAGCGAAGGTTCAATGGTGGCGGTAGGGCCATGTCGGGGGGCCGGGGGTTGGGGTGGGGGGTGGAGTTAGGGGTTGGCGCGGAGGGGCCGTGCAGGACGGGCAGGGGGGCGCGGGGGCCCGGGGAAGGCGGTGGGGCAAGGGCAGGCCGGCGGGTGCGCGAGGGGGAAGATGGGCGAGGGAGCAGAAGGTGGATCCCTCGGAGGGATCTTCCTCGCCCCGCGGCGGCGGCTTTGGGGTTGCTCTGTGTTCGGGAAAAAGGCTCCATATTGGGGGAAAATGGCTCTATATTGGGGAAAAATGGCTCTACATTGGGGAAAAATGGCCCTATATTGGGGAAAAATGGCTCTATATTGGGGGAAAATGGCCCTATATTGGGGGAAAATGGCCCTATATTTGGCAAGATCGCCTTGTATTCGGGGAAAATGGCCCTATATTGGGGAAAACCAGCTCTATATTGGGGGAAAATGGCCCTGTATTTGGCAAGGTCGCCCTGTCTTTGGCAAGAAGGCCCGATTTTCAGCAAGATCATTCTATATTGGGCAAAATCATCCTTTACTCGCTAAGACCATCCTATATGCAGCGAAATCGATCCGTATTTGCCGCAATCACTCTATATTTGCCTTCCCTCGCGGCTGCTCCCGGGGACAGGCCCGAGCAGCCCAGCGAAGCAGAAAACGGCCCCTTGAGACGCCGAAGAACCGTTTTTCAGCTCGATCTTGGCTCATTCGCTCTTTCCCCGAGGAAAACTATCCTGGGTGTCCTGGTTTGGGTCGTCTTGTACGGGACGTTCTACGTCGAAGCTAAGGGGTGTCTGCTCTTCCTACGCTTCTTTCTACGGCCAGTCCATGCCGAGGCATCAGAAACCCCCCAGTTATTCAGCTAATTAATTAGGGAGGGTCAAAGAAATTAAGCCTCATCCGATCACGGGGCTGCAGGAGCATTTGGAGCGTGAGATGTGACAGCAAAGGAGGAGAGGGGTCACTTACCGGCATAATTTCCTTGGGTTTGTGTGTCAGTCGCTGTGGATGAAACCAAAGAAGATGGAGAAGTCCTTCCCGGATGCCTCCTAGCCCAACCCAGTGATGCCCCACGGAGGTTGTTCCCTACCCTCTTGCTTGCCCAGGCTTAAAAAAACAAAAGATCAACCCATGGTTTGGGAGGCAGGGGGTGTCTTTTGGGGTGACTCACCATCCCGCGAAATCCCTGGCTTTCCAGGCGTCAACGACCTCTGCGACGCTCTTCACAGCCCGGCCATTGGGCAGCTTCAGGTCATCGCCGGCGTCACCGTTGAAGTTGCCGCAGGGAGCGCAGAGCCGGTTGACCAAGGTGGCCCCCGCGGTCACCGTCACCTCCCCGCTGGGGCTGAAGAGCACATCCAGCCCCGACGTATGGGAGATGGTGATGTTCCCCGCCACCACGCTCAAGGAAATGGCCTTGGACACCGCAGCCGGAAGGCGGGTGAAAAGACCGTTCACCTGCGGCGAGGAAAAATGCCAAAAATGGGTTAAAAAAAAAAAAAAAAATCCCAGACTGCCCCGTAAAAAAATAGTACAGCGCAACGATATCATTGGGCTTGAACGCCTCCGGGCGTCTCGAGGAAGAGGAGATAAATCTGACCCAAATTGCATGTCTTAATTTAATTAATCATCTTTCTCGTCCTCAAGGGTTGCCCGTGCCCTGCCCCGGCTTACCCACACCTCCATGTTGTTATTCACGGTGATAAAAGCTTCGCGGAAGAAGACGAAGATGGCCACGGCGGCCGGGACGTTGTCGTCTCGGCACTCGCTGACCTCCACCACCACCTTGAACCAGTTGGGTGACTGCTCGTTGCAAAGGGCGGCCACTTTGTAGGTGCCACTGGCGAGGAGCCTTCCCCCGGCCCCATCAAAGGTGGTCAAGGAAGCCCCCGGGGAGACCCGGCACTGGCCTTCCCGCTTGACGCACCGCTGCGCCCCGTCCTGCGTGGCGCAGACCTCCTTCGGGGAACACCGTACGTCCTCGCAGACAAGTCCCCGGGATGGGTGGCAACTGCATTTCGTGGAGCAGTTGCCGGAGATGACGGTCTCACCCGCCTGGAAAGGAAAGGCTCGAAGGTTAATCTGCGGGGACACCACCTCCAAACTTTGGGGGAGTTTCCCGCCTTCGAGGGGGGAAGAAATCCCAGAGAGAGAGAGAGAAAAAAAAACCCTGAGACGGATTTGGTGGAGGTTGCGCAACGCAATGAATTAATTGTCCTTTTTCCCCCTGGTCGATTGGAGCAAAACACGCATTTTAGGATGTTATTAATTGCATTAGTTTGGACGTCTCTCCTTAAAATTGAAGTGGCAACCCGAAACCAGTTGCGTTGACCGAGTGGGACAACCAGTCAAAGACGGAATCCTCAAATCCGTTGCATCATCTAGATGGGGCCACCCACCTCCCTGAAGATCAAGCCCCCAAACCTGTTGCATCGTCCAGATGGGACAACCCGAGTCATCAAGGATTGAGGCCACAAACCGGTGTCATCCTCTCGTTGGGACAACCCACCCCATCAAAGACCGAATCCCCAAATCAGTTGCATCCTCCAGATGGGGACAACCCACCCCACAATCCTTCCTCCGCCTGATTTCCGCCAAAACCACCCAATGCCAAGCCTCGATGGCCGACCTCACCTTGAAATACCGTCCCTGGTGGACGCAGCCACACTGCTCCAGGGACACGCAAGCTTCTCCATCGAAGAGGAACCCATCGTCGCACTGGCAGCCCTCAAAGCACGTCCAGCTGCACGGGGCCGGCACGGAGAGGCTGGAGCAGGTGAAGTCGCAGGTCCGGGTGCAGAGCTCGTAGTGGCTGTGGGGTGGGCAGGAGAGAGCTGGGGAGGGGGGCGGAAAGGGGAGAAATAACGTTATTACTCCCCCCAAAAAAATCATGACTCTCTTTCCCGCATCCAATGGGGCATCCCTAGGGGTGATAGGAGACCCGTGGCCAACCAATGGGCATCCCTGACGGCTCCAAAAGATGCTGAAACAACCGAATCTTGCTTTCAACATCCAAGTCGCAGCGTTTGCGCGTCAGGAATCGCCTCGAGGCAAAGTAGAGGGACGCCCCTTTCCAACTCGTTTGACACCAATATTGACGTTTGGGAGGTGATAAGCTGGAATTTCTTTCTTCCAGGGTGTTTCTGGTGGGAAATAGGTGATTGAAGCCCCAAAACGAGCTTCTGGGGGGAGGTTTAAAAATAATTTCTGGGCTATTTGATAGATTTGAGGGGGGGAAGTTAAGCAAAAAGCCGCCTCGCGTCATTCGTATGTCTTCTTGGTCCAGACAACGAAAGCAAATTTGCCTCAAAAGCGGGGGGCGGGGGGGGGGAAAAAGCCATGATTGCAAAATTGGAGGGTTTTTCCGGGGGGGAAAAGTGGCTTTGGAGGAAAATAGGAGTCGAAGTGGCTCCATGGAGACGTTCTGGAGCACTTACGGCAAAAAGTGGTTGTTCTCCAGCCGCCGATCTCTGCTCCGGCGGCTTGGCAAGCGGCGGCGTAGGCTTGGAGGCTGTGGCAGAGGGCGTCGCGGGCGCCGTCGGCAGCACAGACGTCGTGGAGGCAGTGGTTGAAATACTCCACCGGGCTCACCCGTGGGTGACATGGCCCGAAAGGTCCCGCCGGGTCCCGGATGAGCCCGCAGGAGTCGCCGGCACTGTAGGGAGCGGTGTCGGTGGCATCGCACATGGGGCAGACCTTGCCGTTGCAGCCGTCGGTGCACGCTCCGTCTTCCATTGGCATCTTCCAGGAGGTGACGAATTCCTCGGTGCTCTGCGCCAGGGACCCGCTGGGCAGCTGGAAGTCGTCACTGGGGTCGCCATTGTAGTTGCCACCCAGTCCGCACACGCGGCCCCGGTAGACGTCGGGGATGGTGATGAGGAGGTAGGTGGCCACGTTGTAGAGGAGCCGGAGGCCGGCGACGGTCTGGAGGACGATGTTGTTCCCTTCTTGGCCAATCCGTAGCTTCTTGTCCTCCGTCACCAGCGGCAGCGTGTAGCGCTCCCCATCCACCTGGGGTGGGCACAGAGGACGGGGAGGGGTTTGCACGCCCGCACGCGGCAGGGGATGGGGCACGCACGCACGCACGCACGCGCCGGGGGGGTGGGGGATATCGCACCCACGTGTGCACCGAGGGGTGGGACGGTCCCCCTCTGACTTACCATCACCTCCCACTTCCGTCCCCTCTCCATGCTGACCCTGTAGCCGTGGATGGAGATGACCACCTTCTTCATCAGGGCCACGTTGCCCCGGCCGCCCACGTCGTGCTCCAGCAGCACCGAGAAGTTGGCCAGTCGCGGCTCCGGCTTGCAGAGCCGGGCCAGGACGTAGGTGCAGGAGCCCCGGAGATCGAAAGCTCGCCCGTCGAACGTCATGTAGTGCGGGTCGCCCGACACCACCAGCCGCCCGTAGCCGGCCGGGTAGCACCCCAGCACCCCGTCCTCTACTCGACACTCCTCGTGGGCACCGCAGAAGACCTCCTCGCACTCCACCACCCCCTTGGCTTTGCAACGGCATCTCTCCCGGCACGAGGCGTAGAAATCCTCCCCCTTCTTGTAGTAGCGGCCCCGGTGCTCGCAGCCGCACTCGCCCGCCGGCACGCACTCGTCACCGCTGAGGACGAAGCCCTGGTCGCAGAAGCAGCCTTCGATGCACAGCACCGACTTGCAGCCCTCGGGGGCAGCTGGACCCCGACACGTGGCCGGGCAGCTGCTCCCGCAGAGCTCGTAGTGCGAATGGCGGGGGCAGGAGGGGCCTGGAAGAAGCAGAGGAGAAAAGATGAAGCCCCCGGTTTTGGATTTGCAGCCGAAAGCAGCAGGGTGAGTAATTTCCACTGCGGTTGGGAGGCAAATGAAGGAGGAACGTGGAGGGCGGAATGGATTTATTTTGGTCTCGTGCATGAAGGGAGAAGAAACTCGTCTTCAGAAATGGGTGGGAGGGAATTTTCCCCCGTCCATATTTGCCTCGAAACTCATTCGTCGGCCTCGGGGCCGCAGAGGGAGACGATCTCGTAATTTTTCTGGAAGGAAAGGCCAGAAACGGGGCAGGTAAATCCTATTCTTTCGTCAGCCCGAAGCCCAGGGTGCAAATCTGAGCGAATCTCACGTGGCTGAGCGTCAACATCGCCCTGGAGAGCGCCAGGGACTGATTTTGTGTTCCCCTTCCTTGCATCGAGGAAAAATCCGGAGGGCAACGGGGACTTATTTTGCACTATTGCATGAAGGAAGGAACGAATTTTGCTTTGGAAATGAGTCAGAGGGAATTTCCCCACATCTAAACTCATCGTTTGCCCTTGGAGCTGTGGAGGGGGAGGATAAACTAAATGCATTGCAAGGAGTTGTTGGAAACGGGGGAAAACAAACGCAATTTTGGAAGCGTTTTGTTTCCATCGGCTCTAAGTAAAGCCAAGAGTGGGCGGTTGGGCTCCAAACCTGATTTTTGTGGCCAAGCGCAGGGGGGAAATCCCCTTCTGGCCCCACTCACCGCAGAAGGACGGCGTCCTCCACGGCTCCACGCCCACGCCGTGGCTCTGGCACTCCGTCACGTAGGCGGCGATGGCTTTGCACAAGGTGGCCCGGTGGCCTTTGTAGTGGCAGGCGTCAAAGGCGCAATCCTCGAGGAAGGGTGTGGGATCGATGGCACGATGGCAAGCCCGGAAGGGCCCCCCAGCTCTGGCGATCACCCCGCAATAGCCGTCACCGCGGTAGGGCTTTTTCTGCTCCTCGTTGCACACCGGGCAATCCCCCACGCAACCGGCCGAGCAGCCGGGGACGTCTCCCACCTTCCAGCTATTGGCCAGCTGGATTTCATCCGCCGCCCGTTTGCCGTCGCGGGTGATGAAGTCATCGTCGGGGTCGCGGTTGGCGTTGCCGCAGAGGCCGCAGACGGCGCCGGCGTAGGCGTCGGGGAGGATGACGCGGGCGTAGCTGTACCAGTCGAAGCTCACCCGCAAGCCGAAGGCGGTGCGGACGAAGCCGTGGACGCCGCTGTGGTAGAGCTCGAACTGGCCCTGCTGGGTGAAGGGGAGCTCCACGAAGGCACCGTTGACCTGGGGGAGGTGGCGTTGGGAGGGTCAGTGGTGGCATCGGGGTGGCAAACGGCTCACGCAAAACGCTCGAGACGGGGGCGTTTTTGCAAAAGCTTTTGCACGGGGAGGATTTCCGGGCAAACTCGAATTAGTCGAGTTTGGGGCGTTTTTGGTAAACACTTTGCATGAGGAGAATTTCCAAGGAAAAAAAAAAATGCCAATTCCTTGAGATTTGGGTGTTTCTGAAAAACCAAGAAGGGTTCCCAGGCAAATGCAAGCTACTCAGGATTTGGGCGTTTCTGCAAAACCAATGGAAATCGCTTGAGATCTGGGCATTTTTTGCAAAATCGTTTGCACAGGGAGGATTTCCGGGCAAATTCAAATCAATCAAGTTTGGTGCGTTTTTGGCAAATTCTTTGCACGAGGAGAATTTCCAGAAAAAAAATACAAATTCCTTGAGTTTCGAGTGTTTCTAAAAACCCAACAAGTGTCTCCAACGCAAATGCAAACTACTCGAGATTCAGGGGGTTTTGCAAAATGCTTTGCACCGAGGGGATTTTTACGGTCAAGTGCAAATCGCTGGAGATTCGGGGGCGTTGCACAAAACGTTTCGCAGGGGAAGGATTTCCGGGCAAAATTGCAAATCGCTCAAGATTGGGGTGTTCCTGCAAAAATCCTTTCGCATGAGGAGGATTTCCAGGCGTGGGGTTCTATATTCAGTGGAAAATATTATCATCCGGAGAGAAAAATAAAGGCAAAGTGGTGGCTGACCACTTTTGTGCAACGCTTCGGCTAAAACCAGGCGGGGATCGAGCTTTTCCCGAAGGAATTGAGTCAGTTTGCAGCTGGTGGGGAGAAAGGAAATATAAACTCAGAAAGCCACACGGGAGCAAAAAAAAAAAAAATGAAAAGGAAGACGAAGACGTCAAGCAAAGTGGATGCTTTTGATTGTGGAAGTTTTTCTGCTATTATTCATGGCTATTTTTCACTCGCGTCGTTTGCCAGAGCGAAAATCGGCTGTTTCCAGCACACCATCAACAAGTTGTAGGTGGTTTTTTTTTTTCTTTCTTTCTTTTTTTTTTTTTTTTTTTTTTTTTTAATATGAACTTCTTTAAGAGTTTAAAAATAAGGCGTTTAAATCCAAACCGGCTGCTCGGGGCTCCCTCTGGAGACGGCAGACAGAAATTGATGCTTCTGTGGAAGCGCGGGTGAGTCAAAAATAGGGGGATCTGGGGGGGAAAAACGTAGCAAATAAGCAGTTTAGAGGAAGGTCGCGTGAGGTCCTTGGTGGCCACCTACCTTGACCTTGCGCGGATGCTCCTGGCTCATGCTGATGACGTTGCCGTAGACCTCCAACGTGACGGTTTTGGTGAAGGACACGGCTTTGCTGCCCCGGTTGTTGTTCTCCACCTTGACGGTGAAGGGGACCAGTTTGGGGTCCTGGGCGCAGAGGGCTGCGAACTGGTAGATGCAGGTGCCTTGGAAGTCGTACCTCAACCCGTCGAAGGTGGTGTAGTGAGGATCGCCCGTCCCGATGCAGGTGAAGTACTTGTTCGCCTGGCAGCCGGGGACGCCGTTGAGCGTGACGCATTTCTCATGGGCTTTGCACCCAGCCTTCTTGCAAGCCACCTTGCCCCCCGCCTCGCATCGGCACCGACTTTGGCAGCTCCCGTCCTCCCAAAACTCCTCCCGGACCTTGTAGGAGCGACCGTTGTGGAGACAACTGCAGGTCTCCACCGGGACGCAGGCGTCCTCGTGGAGGACGAAGCCCTCGTCGCACTGGCAGCTGGCCCTGCACGGCTGGTGGCAGGAGGCGGGGGCTTCGGGGTGGGCGCAGGTGGCAGGGCACGCCGTCCCGCAGGCCTCGAAGTGGCTGTTTTGGGGGCATCTCTGAGCTGTGGGGATGATATTTGAGAAAATCTCAAAAAAAAAAAAATAAAAAATAGAGGGCAACGCAAGGGAGGAGCTGAGCACTTTCCCTAGAGGGACGTCAGGCTCCTCCGTTGGCGCGGTTGATACCCACAAGTGATTGGGGGTCCCTGAGACACCCCGTAGGGATGGCCCTCAAGAAAACCCCTGCGGAATTCTGTGTGTGACGGACACCTGAAGCCAGGTAAAGTGCGTTTTGGGGTGGTTTGGCATGAAAAGAGCAACACAATCCTTCTCCAGTGGGAGACGTTGGTTACGTTGACGCCTACAAGCGTCAGCTTGGTGGGGTGGGCAACACCACTTAGGCACTCGCTGCCAGCTCCCCATGGAGATTCCCTTCTTTTTCCCCAAAAAAGCTTGGTCCCCCCCCCCCGCTACAATCTGAGCTCACCACATCCCGCTGGGTCCTGCAGCGTCTCCTGGTCTCCACAATCATCCCGGCAGGAGGGATCTCGCCAGCTCTCAGCCCAATCCTCCACGCTGGCAGCCCGCGTGCCGTCAGAAAGCGTCGTCTCGTCCTCGGCGTCCTCGTTGAAGTTGCCGCAGAGTCCACAGGTGGCCCCGAAATAGCTGCTGGGCACGGCCACCATTATGGCCCAGTCATCGTCGTAGGTCACCTGCAGCCCAAAGTCCGTTTGCAGGATGGTCCGACCTTCGTTTTGGAAGATCTGGATCTTCCCCGCTTCCAGGGTGGCCGGTAGGCTGGTGAGTTTGTTGTTGACCTTTGTGGGGGGGGAAAAGGAGAAGGAGGAGGAGGATTAAATCTCAGCCCCCCGCCCAAAGCATAGAGATACAATCGGAAAGCGAAATTTCGGTCAGGAAGAAGCAAATTATCGGCATAAACCAGCAATTTTTGCCCCACGTCCTGTAGACGGGCAACAGGCTTTAGCAGGAGAAGACCCAAACCCAAACGTGTCATGGGACAACCATCTCCTTCAACTCCTCAGGGTGAAAATCCCATCTGTGTGAAGACCACTGAACTGCACGGCTGGGAGAAACCACATCGGACCTGGTAAAACAGACTTAACGTCGCACCTAGACTCCTTTTTTTTTTTTTTTGGGGGGGTAGATCTCCATGGTTGGTGGACCCCATGGGTAAAGCCGACCTCACGGGAGAGTTGCAGCCTTGAAATTACCTTTTTCTTGAGGCTAACCAAAAAAAATGAGCACGGTTTAGTCGGAGGCACCTCCGGGGACGTCTCGAGCCTGGTACAAAACGCTCTCCCCTTTGCCGTGTCTTGATCCGTCACGCAAAATTACCCGATCTTCCATGGTTTCGGTGGTTCTCCTCCTTTTTTTTTTTTTTTTTTAATTTTTTTTTTTTATTTCAACCTTGCCTGCTGCAATGTTTCATCCTCTCCCACAAAAGGCTTTATCCCAAATAACGCTGCCACGCCCTGGAAGAACCCACCTGGATTTTACCTCCCTCTCCTTTGCGGATGGAGATGTTGTAGGCGTACACGTAGACGTTGGTCAACGCCTCCTTCAAGTCGCCTTCGCTCTTCTCCTCCTCCACTGCGAAAGGCAGCAGGGTGGGATCGTTGCCGCAATACTTGGCGACGGTGTAGGTGCAGCCGCCCCGGATGTCCACGGTCATCCCGTCGAAGGTGTGGTACTGCGGGGACTGCGACCCCATGCAGGTGCCCATGTAGTCGTGCACGCACGCGGCCACCCCCTTCTCCAGCTTGCACGTCTCCTTCGCGCGGCATTTCACGAGCCGGCAGGGATCTGGAAGAAATCGGGCAGGATTATTTGGGGGGAGGTGACTTTGTTGACAGATGCGGCCTCGGGGACAGTGCCGGCGTCGCCGTAGACGGCCAACCGGCACCTCCAGATCTCTACTGGATTAAAGCAGGGATTTATCCCAGGTGGGTTTAACCACCGCAAGCTTAGACTTGACCATCTGGGTTGGTTGCTTGAGGTTCCTTTCGTCGATCGCTCGATTACGGATTATTTATTTATAGGTTATGTATAGATAAAAATTTATCCCAGGCAGGTTTAGCCACACTAAGCTCAGGTTTGACCATCTGAGTTGATCGCTTGAGGCTCCTTTCATTGGTTGTTTAATTACAGATTATTTATTTATAGGTTATTTATAGGTGATATATTTATAGGTGATATATTTATAGGTGATATATTTATAGGTGATACGTCCTCTCCTAAGGTGGGCCAAAGCCATGTTGGGTGAATTACCCCCTTTTAGACCTGCCTATCCTCGTGCTACAAGAGAAAAGCCGAGTTTCAGCTCAAACCGGTTAATTTTAGATACTTTTCCTCGACGGGAGCTCAGCTTTCATCATCTGTGGGAGGGGAGAAGGGGATGTTAGAGACCCCCCGGCTCGGAGGGCAAAATTTTGACTGCGAAAAGACGTGTGGTTTTGCCTCGCGTCGCAACCGCGCTTTTGAGGGGGGGGGAGGGGCAGGAGGGAAGCAAAAAGGGGGTGAGGGGAGCTGGAGGTGGCCACGGGGAGCTGGAGGTGGCCACGGGGCACTCACCACTGTCACAAACGGCCGGCGACCCATAGGCTTTTTGCTCCCGGATCCCCACGCTGAGCAACCCGAAGGGGGACGTCTTGTGCTCTACCGTATGGACGGTGAATTGACTACCCAAACTTTGCCCGGCCCAGGAGTAATCGGTCCCCGGGACCGGTTTCCACGCGACGTTTCTCAACGGCATTTTGTTGAGCGTCATTCCCGCCGTCTCCGAGGTCTTGGCGATCAACAGGGCGTAATTGTCGTAACCCTCCAGGGCAAAGATGTTGTAGGAGTGGCAGTAGCTGGAGACATCTGGGATGGTCATAAAAAAGGGGTCATAAGAGACGGCGCCTTTAATACCTCCATCGGCAAAAAAAATGACCTGGATGCCAGCGTTGGCAGAGAGGTACAAGGTGTTTAAGGCTTGGAGTCCGTAGAGCGTTGACCGGCTGGGCCGTAGCTCCCGAACGGTCCTGGTCACCCCGTGTTGAGACTCCACGCGCGTGGGCTGGGAAGCGGAGACGTAGACAATATCCGATTGAGTCTCGAAAGGTAACGGCGGGACGATGAAGGTGGTGCCCCAGCTGGAAACGGGCTGGAGCTGCTCCACCAAATGGTCGCAGTGGGTGTATCTGGCCAAGCAGGTGTGGCCGGTGAAGACGGCCACGGGTTTCTGCGCCACGATCCTGGTGCCGGACATATCAGATGGGCTTTGGAGCTGGACTGCTTGGAAGGGCTCCAGTCTGATGGGGAGCACTGAGCCCCGGGGGTAGGACTGGCCTTGGTAGGTCACCGTGGCTTTGAGGTGCACGTCAACCGTGGTGGGCTCATCCCAGGCGGCCACCACGAACTCGCCATAGCGGTCGGTGCCCACGTTGGGCGTCACCACGTGGTACTCCGTGCCCCAGCTGTGCACTGGGTACACCACGGCTGAGTCGGCCGAGGTGGGTTTCTCGTTGACCATCACCAAGGAGATGGCGTTGTTGGCCCTCACCACCACGGTGTTGTCGAAGCTTTTGCTCCCCACCATCTCCGCTTGGGGCGGGATCTTCACCAGGATGGTTTGGCCCGCGGTCGCCTGCACCGTCATCCTCAAGCCCGGCTTCTTCATGGAGATGGTGACGGACGTGAAGGGCGAATAACCCGTGATCAGCAGCTTGAAGTCGCTGTTGAGGGTCTGCTGCAACCCGTTTTGCATGAAGGCCACCACGAACTCTTCCCCCAGGTGATGCGGAGCCGCCGCGGCGACGCCAAGAAAGTAAAAAAACCCTGGAAAAGACCGAGGAAGAGGAGAATTCACCATCAGCGCCTTCATCGGCCGTCAGGTCGGTCTGGCAACCCCCGCGGGGGGACCGAGGCTCACGTTTGGGCTTGAGGTGGCGCCTCAGTTGACCTTAATTTAATTTGGCGGCCGCGGAATAGGGATGGGGTGGACTGTTGCTTCGGGGGGGGGGTCTTGTTTTGGAGAAATAAAGACTTAAATCAACACTGATTTGACAGGCGTTTGGTTTGACGAGCTTCCGATTCGCCGGCTGTTTATTTGATGACGGGCTTTTGATTTGACGGACTTTTAAGCGGATGGGTTACCAAGTCGGAGAAATTAAGGTCTGTCAATTTGAGCAAATACCGAAGTGAAGACGTTCTTTCGGAGGAGGAGGAATTTAAAAGCCGATCAGCTTAAAGAAACGGCAACTTGAAGAAAAAGCAATTAATTCCCCCAGGGGAAAAAAAAAAAAAAAAAAGAAAAAAAGATAAGGGATTTTGGTGGGTTTTGTGCCAGACGGAGGAATTTGAAGGGGAAAACTGGGATTATTTTTTTCGTAATTTTTTCTTTTAGGGGGCCCCTTTCACCTCCGAAAGGCCACAGGGGTGGAAAGGTGGCCAGCCACGCCCAGAGATGATGCTGAAGGACCGTGGCCGGCGCTGGGTGAAAATTGCCCTGTTTTCAACTAATTCTCCTCAAAATATACCTCAGGTGGGGGCTTTGCCTCTTGGTTTCCCCTCTACGTGTCGTGGAAAGGGGGGGGAATTTCGTCTCTTCCCCATCATTGCGTGGGATGGGGGTGGAAATGTGGCTTTTTTTGGACTGGGAAAAAAAAAAAAACCCCGATTTTTAGGTAATTCACCTATTTTTTCAGGGGGATTTTACGGGTTATGATGCGTTTCTCCACCCTGTTTGAACTTACCCCATGACGCGATGGTCCAAACCCGCGGCGACGCAGCAGTTTTCCCCCCCCCATCCATCATCCGTTGGCTGCAGAAGGTAAAAAAATAATCAAATTCTCTGATTTTTTTTCTTTTCTCTTTTTCTAATTCCGCTCAAGGTCGCCCGTGGCCCGAAACGGAGGTTTATTGCACTTCCACGTGCCCCAAAAATTCAACTTTTTATTGCAGTTGGACTCATGCCCATCCCCCCAAATCTGGTTTTTTTTTTTTTTTTTTTATTTTCCACAAAACAAGTGGTTTGTTGCACTTGCCCCAAAACTCTATTCTTTTACGCTCCTGCTCGCCCCCAAAATCTGGGGGTTTCTTCACTCCCATGCATCACAAAAGTGGCTTTTTTATTGCACTTGTCCCAAAAATCTATATTTTATTGCGCTTGCACGCTCACCTGACCCCAAAATCTGCTTTTTTGGGGGGCATTTTCTCCCCTTCCCCCTAATTCTTACAAAATTCAAGCCCCCGTCTCAACATATTTTCTGTTTTCCCCGTTTTTCCCTCCCCCCCGTTTTCCATTTTCTTCTTTTTCCCTTTTTGCCCTTTCTTCTTTTTTCCTTCTTTTTCTCTTTTTCTGCTTTTTTCCCCCTTTTTCTCTTTTTCTGCTTTTTTCCCCCATTTCCTTCTCTTATTTTGCTCCATTTTTCCCTTTTGCCCAAATCCTGTCTTTTTCCCCCTTTCCTCCCCCCATTTTCCCCCTTTCCTCCCCCCATTTTTCCCTTTCCTCCCCCCTTTCCTCCCCCCAATTTCCCCTTTCCTCCCCCTTTTCCCCCCTTTCCTCCCCCCCTTTTTCCCCCTTTCCTCCCCCCCTTTTTCCCCCTTTCCTCCCCCCTTCTTTCCCCTTTCCTCCCCCCTTTTTTCCCCTTTCCTCCCCCCTTTTTTCCCCTTTCCTCCCCCCTTTCCTCCCCCCTTTTTTCCCCTTTCCTCCCCCCTTTTGTCCCCTTTCCTCCCCCCTTTCCTCCCCCCTTTTTTCCCCTTTCCTCCCCCCTTTTTCTCTCCTTTTCTCTGCTTCCCCCCCTTCCCCCCCCCCGCAAAAAAAAATCCCCTCAAAAAAAGTCAAATTTATCTGCTATCAGGAACAAACCCAGGGGCTGGGGGGAAATATCTGAGGAATTTCCAGATATTTTCATATTTTGAGCTCTTTTCTGCCAAAAAAAATGACACTTAGTTATATATGTTTTTAACCTTACCTCCCTCTGGTTTTTATCCGGCCCCAAAAAGCTCTGTTTTGTCCTCAAATCCTTGATGCAAATACCAAGAGCGACCCTGGGGCAGCCGGCTCCTGCTCCTCCTTTTATTATTTTTTCGCAGAAAAATGAAAAAAAAAAAAAAGACAAATACAGACGACCCCAGGGGACCGACCCACCCAGAGCTTTTACATCATTTTTGGCGAGAAAAAAAGGTGAATTTGGGGGGAAAAAAAAACACAGTGTTTTGATTAAAGCCAGGCCGGGGGATGATGTAAAAAAAAAAAAAAAAAAAAGTCTGAATTACTAAATAGGGATTTTTTTATTTTATTTTATTTTTTAATTTGTCGGTGAGGTTGAAACCTGCCCCAAAATTACAAGCGAGGGGGGAGGGAGGGCGAGGGGACGGGACAAAAATGGGTGGGGATTTTTTTTTTTTTTGTGTGTGCGTGTGGAAATGGGCCAAAAAGGAGGAAAAAAAAAAAAAAAAAGGAAAAAGCCGGGGGGGAGAGGAGAGTATTTTTCCCCCCCAAAAAAATCCCTTTTGGGGGATGACAAATAGGGACAAAGGGGAGGGGGTGGGGGGGGGGGTGAGAAGCTGGGTGGTGGGTCGTGTCGGAGCGTGTTGCGGGGGGTGGTTTTGGGGGTGTTTGCGCCAAGTTGGGCGGCGGGTCGTGTCGGAGCCTGTTGCGGGTGCAATATTTTGGGCGTGTTTGTGACGAGTTGTGCGTTGTGTGGGGGAGGGTGTCCGAGCGTGTTGTGGGTGCAACGTTTTGGGGCGGGGGGGGGGCGGGAGGGGGGGGGCCTGTGATGAGTTGTGGGGTGCGGGGTGTGGTCTCTGCGTGTGTCGTGTCGCGTCACGCCATGTTTTGCGCGTGGTTTCGTGCGAAGTTGGGGGGTGCGCGCGCGCGCTGTGGGGGGTGTTGCGTGGGTCGTTGCGGGGGGTGTTGCGTGGGTCGTTGCGGGGGGTGTTGCGTGGGTCGTGGGGTTTTTGGGAGTGTTTTGGGGGGGGGGGGAGGGGGTTTGTTACCCTGTGTCTTGTGGGGGTGTTGTGGGGCGGTGGGTGTCGTGGGGGGGTGACGTTTTGGGGGTGTATGAAGTCGCGTGGGTGTTGTTGGGGGGTGTGAGGCATGGCCTGGGTGTGACACCTTAGGGGCACTGAATTGGGGTGGATCCAGCCCAAAAGGCCCCAAAATCCCACGGCCGCGCGGGAGCGGTGACAATGACGATGACGCCGATGACGACACGGGAGCCACCGCGGCTCGGCTGCCACTTTATTGCTCCGGTTGACGTTGACGCGTCCTTGACCTTCACCTACACCAGTGACACGTGGGCGACAGGGACGATGGGGATGGTGGGGACGATGGGGACAAGCGGATGATGGGGATAACGGGGACGACGGGGACGATGCAGGTGACAGAGACGATGGGGACAACGGGGGATGATGGGGACAACGGGGACAATGGGAACGACGGGGATGATGGGGACCATGGGGTCAATGGGGATGACAGGGACAACGTGGATGGTGGGGAACGATGGGGACAAGGGAGGTGACGGAAGGACAACGGGGACGATGGGGGATGATGAGGACAACGGGGACCATGGGGACGACAGGGGTGACGGAGACAACATGGATGACAGGGGATGAGGAGGACAATGGAGAAGACGGGAACGAAGGGGATAACGGGGACAGCGGGGACGATGGGGACAGCTGGGAAGACGGAGATGGTGGGAACATCTGGGACGACGGGCCCAACGGGGACATTCCCTCCGCCCCAGACATCTTCATTTACCTACGGGAAGAAACCAAGGACTCAAGAGGAGGAACCCGTTGCCCAATTCTCCCTTTTTTTCCCTCTGTTTCCACCCCAAACCCTTCAACTTACAACCAGCAGCTTTTGCCGTCGGCCACCTTGGGGACCTCGGTGGGGACACCCGTCACCTTAAAGTCATCCACCTGGAAGACCCAACGCCCAGGGACGTTGACGTTGGAGGTTTGGGTGATGTTGATGATGGCTTCGGTCTGGGAGCCGGGGATGTTGTAGTAGTTGGTGTCGTCTCCGCTGTTGAAGCCGGCCTGAAAATGAGGTCAAAATGGCGGATTTGGAGAGTCGATGCCACCCATGGGGTGGGACAACCTTCTACTGGTGGTGGCCCCGAAATACCTCATGGGCCAACCTCCGGGCTTCGGTGAAGCTGGTGGTGGCCTCCAAAAACGTTATGGGCCAAATTCCTACCTTCAACGTTGGTGTCACCAAAAAATGGTGTGGGTCAACCTGCAACCTTCATCGCTGGGCCATCCTCCAACCTTCACCATCATTGTCCCCAGGAGATGGCGTGGGACAACGTTCTACCTTGAGCAAACCTGGTGATGTCCCCGAAAAACCTCGTGGGCCACCATCCTACCGTTGCCATTGTTGTCCCCTCCCAATGGTACAGGCCATCTTCCAGTCTTGGATGAACCTGGCCTGGTCCCCAAAAACCGTTATGGGCCAACAGGGCTTCTCCAAAAAATAATTATGGACCAAAGTTCTACCTTCAGCGGGGTTTTCCCCAAAAATATCGTGGGGCGAAGTCCTACCTTTGGCAAACTGGCGTTGTCCCCATAAAAACCATTACTGGTCAACCTCCTCCCCAGTTCCTCGGCTCCCTCATCCCATTGCCCTCTGCTTTTTCTTCAGCTCCACCTACGTGGGCCGGGGTCCCACCAAGACCTGTTTCGGCGTCACCGTCGCTTGCCGCCCCCGTGGTCCACTGGATGTCCCAGTAGTTGAGGATGATGAAGGACGTCTCGGTGTCGGTGGTCAGGACGGCTTGGAAGGTGTTGCCCTGCCAAAAGGAAGGGGGAGATGACGCCACCAGTGGTGGGACAAGCAGGTCCGGGTGGGGTTTAGCCCTGAGGGCTCCACGCAGGGGTAGACACCGTGGGCACCTTGGTCAAGCATGGCCCATGGGCCGGTTTTTTGGTGTCTATCTTCAGGTGATGACTTTTGGTGGTCTACCACAGCTTCCTTCTCTGCACAAGGTGGCCAGAGGGACACAAATGGGTCTTGAAGGCCAAGAATGGAATGTGAAGGCCACGTATGGAACGTGAAGGCCAAAGAAGAGGTCACAAAGGCCAACAAATGGGTCGCAAAGACCAACAAACGGAACGTAAGGCCAACGCATGGGTTGTAAGTCCAACAGGTGGGTCCATAGGGCCAACGCGTGGGTCATGAGGCCAACGTGTGGGTCCTTACCTTATTGGTGGTCGAGCCATAGTAGGCCACATGGTCCCAGGTGGCCACAAAAGCCCACGTGGCGGTGAAGGGGATCCTGGGGAAGTATTGGTTGATGTCCTCGGTGATGCGTGCCAGCAGCGTGGGGTCGGTGGTCTCTCGGTAGAAGACGTCCCCTCCGTTCACGTTGTCCACGTCCGCCCAGTACGGGGCCACGAAGGGGCGTCCGTCAGCCAGGGGGAAGGGGTCGGGGGTGTACTGGTTGACCCGGGTGTCAAAGGAGATCACGCCGTTGTTGTTCACCTGCAGGAGACGCCAGGTCAACCCCCCCCGTGGTGGCAACCGCAGCTTGGAGTCCTACCACAGGGTCAACACCTTGACGCGGTCGTGGTACCCCTGGAGACGGACACGGGGGTCCCGCAGTGGGTCTTCCCCCCCCCCCGACTTCTGTATCTCTACGCCCACGTTTAGGCCACTATTGCATCTACAGCTCTAGAAGAAAGAGGGGGGGGTGATGGGATACAACACCCGAAACGTGGCCACGGACCTCCCGAGGGCGGAGATCTCCTCCCCGGACCCACCACCCACAGGAGGAAGCTTTGATGCACCAGAACAACAAAAAAAAACCAAAAAACCTTCAGATTAAGGCAACCAGGCCCATCCCATGGATTGAGAGATTTTTACTGGGGGACAAGTGACAAAATGGACTGGGAAAGGGACAAGAAAAAAAAAAAAAGGGGGGCGGGGATCGAAAAATGGAGAGAAATGGAACGAAGATGTGGGATTTTGGCTCACGTACGTAAAGGGCTTGGTACTTTTTGGTGTAGAAGGTGAAGGGCACGGCGAGGGAGAGCTTCTTCGACGTCCCATCATCAAGTTTGGGGGTCTTATGGTCGCGCTGGGCCGGTCCGTAGGGGTAGAGCAGCGACGCTGCGGGAAGACGAAGGTTGAGGGCCCTCCCCCAAACCCCTCCCAAACTCCTACATTTGGGGATTCATGATTTGAAATGGGGGGTGGGGGGTCGTCACCTAAAAATGAGGTCGACTCCTCCTGGCTGCCCAATGGTTGGGGTCAAACTGGGGCTGAAGGGAATTGCCCGGGGTACGCGCAGACGTCGTAGAACCAAGGAATGGGTTGGGTTGGAAGGAACCTTGAAGACCATCCAGTCCCACCCCACCCCGCCCTGGGCAGGGGACGCCTCCCACCAGCCCGGGTTGCTCCAAGCCCCGTCCAACCTGGCCTCGAACCCCTCCAGGGATGGGACAGCCACAGCTTCTCCGGGCAACCTGGGCCAGGGGCTCGCCCCCCTCGGAATAAGGAATTTTTTTTTCCCCAGATCTCATCCAAATCTCCCCTCTTTTGGTTTAAACCCATTCCCAACGTCCCACGGCTCCTCTCCCCGCTCCAGAGTCCCTCCCCAGCTTTCCCGGAGCCCCTTTAAGGACCGGAAGGGGCTCCAAGGTCTCCCCGGAGCCTTCTCTTCTCCAGGCTGAACCCCCCCAACTCTCTCGGCCCGTCCTCACAACAGAGGGGCTCCGGCCCCCGGATCATCTCCGTGGCCTCCTCTGGCCCTGCCCCAACAGGTCCACGTCCTTCTGCTGGCCCCAGAGCTGGAGGCAGCGCTGCAGGGGCCGGGGTGGGAGGGGGGGGTGTCTCCCCAGAGCGGAGCAGAGGGGCAGAATCCCCTCCCTTCCCCCTGCTGGGGACGCAGCCCCAGTTGCCGGTGGCTTCCTGGGCTACCAGCGCACCGTTGCCGGCTCGCGTTGAGCTTCTCGTCCACCAACACCCCGCAAGCCCTTCTCCTGGGGGCTGCTCTCAACCCCTTCTCTGCCCAGCCCGGGTTTGCGCTTGGGGTTGCCCCAACCCACGTGCAGGACCTTGCCCTTGGCCGCGAGGAACCTCCAGTTCGTCAAGAACTTCATGAGGTTGACACGGGTCCAACCCCCTCCAGCCTGTCCAGCTCCCTCTGGATGGCGTTTGAGGGCAAAGAGCGCCAAACTAAAACATCTCATTTCCGCGTAACCTCCCCTCCCTCCCCCGCTTCCCCCACGAAAGCAGAAACGACCCCGCTTTTGGGCGGAAATACCGTCTATCCAGGCAAAACCCTACCTTTTTCTTGCGCCGGTTGGACGCCCATCGCAGCTCCTGGGGAAGAGACGGAAATATTGACCCGGGAGAAACCAACCACCCACGATTTTTCCATCTAACAGCACCCACAGAAGACGATAAGTGTGGTTTTTTGTTTTTTTTTTTTGAACCTACCCAACATCAGGAGCAGGAAAGCGAAGGAAGGCTTCATCCCAGCTCCTGCAAAACCGTAAAAAATCCGTAAAAATTAAAAAAAAAAACAAAAAAACCCAACAACAAACTGACGAAGCAGCCCAAGGATGCTCCGGAGGCGAAAGGTTTCTCGTTAAAATACCAGCCTGGCTCTTTTCACGGCATTTTTTTTTTTGACCCCGTGATGTGGTTGTGAGGGGGGGTGTGGGGGGGGGGGGTGGGTGTGTGAATTATTTTGACTGATTTTTTTAAAAGAATTGCGCGACCAGGAAAGTTTTGGGGTTTTAGTTTGGGACCGAGAGTTAAGAAAAAATCAGATTTCCCGGGTGTATTTTAACCCTTTACTCGTCCTTTTTCTTCCCCCCTCCCACCCAACCTGGGGTCCTGCCTGCGGGAATCACCCCGGGGAGAAAAACTGAGCATAAATTGGAGGGATTTTGGGGCGGGGGAGGCGGGGGGTGGGGGGGGAAAGCCACCATTTAGGCATTTTCCCAGCTGGAAAAAGAGAAATCAAGGCAGGATAGAGGATGCGCCATGGAAGGGGGCGATTGGAGGAGCCACCCACGTGCCGATTCGGAACGAAATCCTCCTTCGCCGCCAACCGGCTGCTTTTTCAGGAGCGTTTTCTCCTCGATTCGTGCCATTTTAAGCCCTTCGAAGAGAGCGGCCGCTCAAACGGACGCAACGTCAACAACCGGAGGTGAGGATTTGAGGGAGCGATGGAGGTCCGCGATGGAAACGAAGCCTCTTACCTCGATATCTCGCCGCGTCCCGGTTTCCCAAGGGAAAGGGGAGAAGAGAAGAGGCGCCGACGCGAGTTCAGCCACCAAAAAAAGTGGGATTTCTGTCGCGTCCTGCCCCCTTTCTTTTAACGCGCAGCCCTCCCGGGGCCCCCCTCCGCCGTGGAAAAAAAAAAATAAAAAAAATTAAAAAAATATCCCGTAAACACGGTGGAATCCGCCAACTTTCTGCCCGTCAAGGCAGCGCGGAGCCGCGTTTCCCCCCTCTCCCCCACCGGCGTCTCCCGAGAGGCCGATTTTGGGACAACGGGAGGTATTTGGCTCCTCCGGATGTTTTCGGGATCTGAGATGAACTTTTTTGGCAGGGAGACGGGACAGATGCGGGGTGGGCTTGAAGTTCTCAGGAATTCCTGTAAGGATTTTTCTAATCTATCGCAGTAAAAAAAAACCAAAAAACCAACAAACGTCCGTCCCGTCCTCTCCATCCACCCCAGAGGCAGCGAAAAGGGGGGGGTGGGGTGGTGGGGGCTGGGGGGGGCTGTCACTGGGACGAATGTGCTACGAGCGCGGGGTTTCCAGCAGTTTAACGAGGTTTCAGGGAGGTTTCGGGGAGGTTTTCTCGGGGGGGGGGGGAGGGGGGAAGCCTCGGAAGGGGGCTGGGGTGCAGCTGGGGACCTCGCGCGTGCACCGGGATTTGTTCCTCCCAAGACGTTTCTAACAGCGAAGAAATATTGGATCGTAGAAGAAGGGAGGGAAGAGGGTCCTGCACCCGTCGTGATGTCCCCCGTGGACCCTGCACCCACCACGATGTCCCCTGTGGACCCTGCACCCATGAGAAAGTCCCCTGTGGATCCAGGACCCATCAAAACATCCTTTATGGATCCTACACCCATCGCAATGTCCCCTGTGGATCCAGCACCCATCGCAATGTCCCCTGTGGATCCAGCACCCATCACAACGTCCTCCATGGATCCTGCACCCATCACAACGTCCCCTGTGGACCCTGCACCCATGAGAATGTCCCCTGTCGATCCAGGACCCATCAAAACATCCTTTATGGATCCTACACCCATCACAACGTCCCTTGTGGACCCTGCACCCATCACGACGTCCCTTGTGGACCCTGCACCCACCACAACGTCCCCTGGGATGGGCACAAGAGACTTATCTGTGTTTTCCGGAGGATCTCCTCGCAGACCTCCCCCCGGGGGACCAGCAGGAGAAGGAATTAGCTCTGAAAAGGGCAGATTTCGGACAATTTGGCAGAATCTCGTGATGGATGGGGTAGGGACTGCCGAGTCCTGGCGCGGCTCGAGGAGGTCGGGTTATGACACTGTCCCCTGTCTCCCACCCCCACCACCACCCCCCGCCTCCCGGGTTCCAGAGAACTGGAGTTTCTGGTGAAGACGGGGAAGCCAGGACAGGAAGAAGTGCAGCTGGTTTCCTTCACCTGCCACGTTTTTCCTGGCAAAAAGGCTGCTGAGGACGTTGCGATGGGTGCAGGGTCCACAGGGGACGTTGTGATGGGTGCTGGATCCACAGGGGACGTTGTGATGGGTGCTGGATCCATAAAGGATGTTTTGATGGGTCCTGGATCCACAGGGGACATTCTCATGGGTGCAGGGTCCACAGGGGACGTTGCGATGGGTGCAGGACCAACAGGGGACGTTGTGTTGGGTGCAGGGTCCACAGGGGACATTGTGATGGGTGCAGAATAAATTGGAGATGTGACAATGGGTGCTGGATCCACAGGGGACATTCTCATGGGTGCAGGATCCATAAAGGATGTTTTGATGGGTGCAGGATCCACAGGGGACGTTGCGATGGCTTTGAGACCCACAGGGGGCCTTGTGACGGGTGTAGGACCCACAGGGGACGTCGCGATGGGTGTCGTAAAGTCCTCTTCGCATCCGGCACCCGTTGCAATGTGTTCTGTGGAGCCGGCACCCATCACAACATCTCCTGTTGGTCCTGCACCCATCGCAACGTCCCCTGTGGATCCTGCACCCATCAAAGTGTCTTCTGTGGATCCAGCACCCACCACAACATGCACTGTGGACCCTGCACCCACCACAATGTCCCCTGTGGATCCAGCACCCATCAAAACATCCTTTATGGATCCTACACCCATCACAACATCCTTTATGGATCCAGCACCCATCACAACGTCCCCCGTGGATCCAGCACCCATCGCAACGTCCCCTGTGGACCCTGCACCCATCGCAACGTCCTCAGCAGCCTTTTTGCCAGGAAAACGTGGCAGGTGAAGGAAACCAGCTGCACTTCTTCCCCTCCTGGCTTCCCCGTCTTCACCAGAAACTCCAGTTCTCTGGAACCCGGGAGGCGGGGGGTGGTAGGGGGGGAGACACACGGGACAGTGTCATAACCCGACCTCCTCGAGCCGCGCCAGGACTCGGCAGTCCCTACCCCATCCATCACGAGATTCTGCCGAATTGTCCGAAATCTGCCCTTTTCAGAGCTAATTCCTTCTCCTGCTGGTCCCCCGGGGGGAGGTCTGCGAGGAGATCCTCCGGAAAACACGGATAAGTCTCCTGTGCCCATCCCAGGAGACGTTGTGATGGGTGCAGGGTCCACAGGGGACGTCGTGATGGGTGTAAGATCCGTAGGAGACATTGTGATGGGTGCTGGATCCACAGGAGATGTTTTGATGGGTGCAGGGTCCACAGGGGACGTTGTTGTGGGTGCTGGATCCACAGGGGACGTTGCGATGGGTGCAGGGTCCACAGGGGACGTTGTGGTGGGTGCAGGGTCCACAGGAGACATTGTGATGGGTGCTGGATCCACAGGAGACACTTTGATGGGTGCAGGATCCACAGTGCACGTTGCGATCGGTGCTGGATCCACAGAAGACCCTTTGATGGGTGCTGGATCTACAGGGGACGTTGTGATGGGTGCAGGGTCTGTAGGAGACATTGTGGTGGGTGCTGGATCCACAGGGGACGTTGTGGTGGGTGCAGGACCAACAGGAGATGTTGTGATGGGTGCCGGCTCCACAGAACACATTGCAACGGGTGCCGGATGCGAAGAGGACTTTACGACACCCATCGCGACGTCCCCTGCGGGTCCTGCACCCGTCACAAGGCCCCCTGTGGGTCTCAAAGCCATCGCAACGTCCCCTGTGGATCCTGCACCCATCACAATGTCCCCTGTGGATCCTGCACCCATTGTCACATCTCCAATTTATCCTGCACCCATCGCAACGTCTCCTGTGGATCCAGCACCCATCGCAACGTCCCCTGTGGACCCTACACCCATCACAACGTCCCCTGTGGATCCAGCACCCACCACAACGTCCCCTGTGGACCCTGCATCCATCACAACGTCCCCTGTGGATCCAGCACCCACCACAACGTCCCCCGTGGACCCAGCACCCATCGCAACGTCCCCCGTGGACCCTACACCCATCACAACGTCCCCTGTGGATCCAGCACCCATCGCAACGTCCCCCGTGGACCCTACACCCATCGCAACGTCCCCCGTGGACCCTACACCCACCACAACGTCCCCTGTGGATCCTGCACCCATCGCAACGTCCCCCGTGGACCCTACACCCATCACAACGTCCCCTGTGGATCCAGCACCCATCGCAACGTCCCCCGTGGACCCTACACCCATCGCAACGTCCCCCGTGGACCCTACACCCACCACAACGTCCCCTGTGGATCCTGCACCCATCGCAACGTCCCCCGTGGACCCTACACCCATCGCAACGTCCCCTGTGGATCCTGCACCCATCGCAACGTCCCCCGTGGACCCTACACCCATCGCAACGTCCCCTGTGGACCCTGCACCCATCGCAACGTCCTCAGCAGCCTTTTTGCCAGGAAAAACGTGGCAGGTGAAGGAAACCAGCTGCACTTCTTCCCCTCCTGGCTTCCCCGTCTTCACCAGAAACTCCAGTTCTCTGGAACCCGGGAGGCGGGGGGTGGTGGTGGGGGGGGGGACACACGGGACAGTGTCGTAACCCGACCTCCTCGAGCCCCGCCGCGACTGGGCAGCCCCTACCCCATCCCCGAGCTTCATCCCTCCCGAGATTCTGCCGCATCAGCCGAAATCGTCCCTTTTCAGAGCCAATTCCTTCTCCCGGGGGAACGTCTACGAGGAGATTCTCCGGAAAACGCAGATAAGCCCCAACTGGTTATAAAAAGGGAGGTTTTTGGGACCGAGCCTTTAGGGCTTTGTTTTTTTTTTCATCCGTCCTCACGCGTCCATGGGCTTTGGGGAGAGGAAAGCGAGACGCGGAGGCTGAAAGAACCCCCCCGGTAAGTGGTGGGGGTCTGGGGGGGGGGTGTGTGTGGGTGTCTTACTTTGCTGTTTTTCCTCGCTTTTTCCCCCATTCTTTCGAGCATGTGTGGCCCATCTGAGCCAAAACAGGTGCCTGTGATGCCTTCACCCACTGAGCAGGAGCCGCAGGTGGCTTAAATTGACCCAAAAACTATAAAAAAGGGGCTTTTTCTCTTTCCCAAACCCCCGTTGAGTTGGTTCTTTGTGGTTCCTGGGTCGTAAATCCTCGTTGGGTGTTAGACCCAACGGGCGTTGAGTGACAACGAGGGACCAGCAGCTCTGAGAACCCCCCGGCCCGGGGGGTGTCCCCGGTATTTGACCCCTTTTTTCACCTGAATTTTGATAATTTGGGGGGTATTTGCATCCTTGGGAGGGTTTGATGGCAATAAGGGGAGGGGGGGGGAGGATGGAGCCTTCGAGGTGGCATCTAGAGGGGGTTTGAGGGATCGTTGGGTTGGGCGCGGTGGCGAGGGGACAATTGGGGTGTCATCGGGGAGGGGTGGGGAGGGGGGGGGCGGCGTCAAACAAAACTCAATCCCAACCCAAAATCGGTCGCGAGAGGTTTCCGGGGTGGGGGGTAGAATAAAGGCTTTTTAGGATAATTTGGGGTCAAGAATGGAGACACTCGGGTCCCCTCTGGGCTCCTGCTCGTCCTCGCGTGGCTTTTCCCCACCCCCCGCAAAAAAAAAAGAAAAAGATAATAAAAATGTGTATTTTCATATTTTTTGGCTTTTTTTTTTCTCTCCGACCCCCCCCCCAGCGATGGGCAGGACGTGGCGGTTCCCCACCTGGTTGGCTCTTTTCTGTGGTGAGTGACGCCCCAACCCCATTTCCCTCTTCCCCCCCCCAAAAAAAACCCTTAATTTCCCAAATATTGGCATTATTTTAGGGCTTTTTACCGCAGGTTTCCCCACCAAAAGTCCTGATTCTCTGTTCGTTTCGGGTTTGTTTTTTTTTTTTCCTAAAACTTTCCCTCATTCCCTATTTTTCCCAAGCTAAAACATTTTGTTACCTTTTCCCCGCCCCCAAAAAATATCTCTCATCCCCTGATTCGCTTATTTTTCGTCAAAAAAGTCCTTATCACCTGCTTTATTTTCTTTTTTTTTTTTTCACCAAAGAGCCCTTATCACCTTTTTTTTTTTGTTTTATCCAGGAAGAAAGAAAAGCAGCCCTTATTTCTCCATATTTTTCTTTTTTTTAAGAAAAAAAAGCACTTCTTCCCTATTTGGGTTTTTTTTTTTGAGGCAAAAAAAAAAAAATTCTTTTTACCTGTTTGGCGTATTTTTTTCCCTGGGGAAAAAGGAAAAAAAGCTTTTCCCAAACTGGGGCTTTCTTTTAGAGGAGGGGGGAAAAAAGCCCTTATTGCCTCTCGTTTTTGAAGGAAAAAATCCCTTTGGTTCGTTTTTATTTTAAGAAAACCAAAATTTTTTATTCTGTATTTACCTGGTTTTGGGATTTTTTTCCCCCCTAAAAAAAAAAGTCTTTATTCCCTATTTCTTTCAGGAAAAAAAGAAAGCCCTAATCACCTGGTTTCCCCCCACCCACCCACCAAAAAGTCATTATTAACGGTTTTTCTTTCGCCCAAATGCCCCTATTACCGGCTCTTTTTCACCAAAAAGTCATCATCACCTTCTTTTTTCTTTTATCTGAAAAAAAAAAATCCATTATCACAATTTCCTTGCAGGAAAAAGCCGTTATCACCTTCTTTTTAGGGGAAAAAAAAAATCCTATTTTTTCACACACAGCCTCCCGCTCTTTTTCAGCCAAAAAAAACCAAAAACCACCTCATGAGCTACTTTTCTTTCAGAAAAAAACCTCTTTTTTTTTTCTTTCAGAAAAAAATAGCCTTTATTACCTCTTTTTATTTCCAGCCAAACCTCATTAGTCCCCATTTCCCCTCAGAATGCCCTTATTTTTTAAAGGAAAATTAAAAAACAAACAAACAAAAAAAAAACCACCCTTCCTGGTTTTACCAAAAAAAAGCCCTTCTTACCTGTTTTGGGGTTTTTTTTCAGAGAAAAAAAATCACCTGGTTTGTGGTGGTTTTGTGTATTTTGGGGTTTTGGGTTGGTTTGTTGTTTGGGTTTTTTTTAGCAAACAGCCCTTAACTCCCCCCATTGTTTGGATTTTTTTGGGTGTTTTTTTTATTATTTTGGTTTTTTTATTAGTTCGTTTTCCAGCAGAAGCCCTAATTTCCCAAAATTATTTTTTTCGTCCCCCCCCCAAAAAAAAGTCCTCCTTCCTCTTTGGTTTTCGTTTGGCTTCTTTGATTTTCTTTTTTTTCAGCTGCGCGCGACACAAAATGCCCTTATTCCCTGGTTTGGGGGAATATTTACCGTTATTGTCACCGTTATTGTCACCGTTATTGTCACCGTTATTGTCACCGTTATTGTCACCTCCGTATTAATTCTCATCGTCGTCCTCATTGTCGTCGTCTCTTCCTTATTAATTGTCATCGTCATCCTCTATTCCTTATTAATTGTCATCGTCATCCTCTATTCCTTACTAATTGTCATCGTCTTCCTCACCGTTGTCGTCTCTTCCATATTAATTCTCATCGTCATCCTCACCGTCGTCATCGATTCCTTATTAATTCTCATCGTCGTCCTCTATTCCTTATTGATTCTCACCGTTATCCTCATTGTTGTTGACTCTTCCATATTAATTGTCACCGGCATCCTCACCGTTGTCGTCTCTTCCTTATTAGCTGTCATTGTCATCCTCTATTCCTTACTAATTGTCATCGTCATCCTCATCATCGTCCTCTATTCCTTATTAATTGTCATCATCATCCTCTATTCCTTATTAATTGTCATCGTCGTCCTCACCGTCGTTGTCTCTTCATTATTAATTCTCATTGTCGTCCTCATCGTCGTCATCTCTTCCTTATTAATTCTCATCGTCGTCCTCTATTCCTTATTAATTGTCATCGTCATCCTCACCGTCGTCGTCTCTTCCTTATTAATTGTCACTGTCGTCCTCACCGTCGTTGTCGATTCCTTATTAATTCTCACCGTCGTCGTCGATTCCTTATTAATTCTCATCGTTATCATTATTTTGTTATCGTTTCGTTATCAACATAATTAAAAAGCCCGTATCACCTCTTCAGTTTGTGGGGGTTTTTTACCTTAGTAAGACAAAAAAAAGACAAAACTCTTTTTTAGCTTGTTTTGGGGTTGTTTTTTTTTCAGGGAAAAGAGCCCTTTGTCCCTCCTGGTTTTATAGCCTTAAAAAGCCCCAGTTTCTGGGGTTTGGTTTGTGGCATTTGGGGTTCCCCCTCCCACCCCAGAAAAACAAAAATCAAATCACTTTATTTCCTGTTTTATCAGAGGAAAAAAATAAAAAAAACAAACAAACGAAAAAAAAAGCTCTTATCACCTGTGCTATTTGCACCCAAAAAATTAAATTTTATCACCTGTTTCTCACCAAAACCTCATTTGTTTTTCCCTTTTTTTCCTTATTACCTGTATTTTTTTAAGAAAAAAACCTTAATTTATTTTTTTTTAAGGAAACAGTCACGAACTCGTGTTTGGGTTTTCTTTAAAAAAAAAGAATCTTTTTTAAAAAAAAATCCTTATTACGCTCTTTTTTTTTTATTATTGGTTTTATTGGGCTGTTTTTGAAAGAAAGCCCTTTACCGCCCAGGAATTTTTCATCAAAAAGCACCTAAAACCTGTTTGTTGTTCACCGAAAACCTCTTAATACCCATTTTTTTTTTCAGCAAAAGCCCAAATTCCCCATATTTTTTCCAGCAAAGGACTCTTATTGGTATTTCCCTCAGCAAAACAAGCCCTTAATACTGATTTATTTATTTTTTCAAGACTTTTTACCGCGAGTTCCTGCAGAAAAAGAAAAAAAATATTTATTTCCAGTGGAGTTGTTTTTTCCAGGACTTTTTACTGCAATTTCTGCAGCCAAAAAAAAACCCCTTCTCCCCCCTTTTTTTAGCCCCTCAGAACTTTCTGCAGGTTTCTTCTGCAAAATGCCCTTATTCCTGATTTATTTTTTTTTACGCTTTCTGGGCATAAAAAATTATGATTTCTGCAATAAAACCCATTTATTATGTTCTTTAAGAAAAAAGGCTGGGGGGAAAAAAAAAAAACACAACAAAAAAGCCCAAATCCCAGTTTTTATTGCAGTTTCCGCAGCCAAAAGCTTTTATTCCCCATTTTTATTTTTCAAGACTTCCTTATGTTTTTCGGCAAAAAAAAACAAACCAAAACCCAGCCTTATTCCCTAATTTCTCCTTTTCACCACCTTCTGTCGCAATTTCTGCTGCAAAACGTCTTTCCTCGTTTCTCCGGAACTTTCTACCGTGCGTTTCTGCAGTGGGGGGGGTGGGGGGATAGATAATAATTTGATATTTTTTATTTTTTTCAGAACGTTCTGTGCCACTTTTCTTCCCCAAAACCCCGAATTCCTTGGTTTGGTTTGTTTTTTCCGAACTTCATGTTGCAAGTTTCTGCCTCCCCCCAAAAAAACCCCAGCAGTTTTATGTCTTGATTTGGGCTATTTTTAGGGTTGTTTTTTTTTTTTTGGCGGAAATTCCGACTGTGATTTCGGTGGGGGCGGGTGTCAAAAAAAAAAAAAAAAAAACCAAAAACCCCTCTTTTTCCCTCCTTTTTCCAGGCCTTTCCACCGCGACTTTCCGCGGCAAGGAATTCTTCACCGTCTTCCTGCAGAACGACGACGGAGCCACCCACGCTGACATCCAGCTCTTCTTCACGGCTTACGCCAACTCCACCCACGTGACGGTGACGATGATGATGAGCGGCGACCTCTTGACCCAAAGCTTCACCCTTGGGAAAGACGAGACCCTTTCCCTCCGCATCCCGGGCACCGGGGAACTCGTGGGCACCCGGGTTTTGAATAAGGCCGTCTTGATTGAGGCCACCGAGGAGATCTCCGTCGTCTCCGTCAACTACAAGAGTTACACCATGGGGGCCACCACCGTTTTGCCCGTAGAGAAGTTGGGCAACGAATATTATGTGGTGACGCCGGAGGATGAGAAGACGGAAGGCTTGAAGGAGTTTGTTGTGGCAGCCGGCAAGACTTCGACCAGCGTTTCCATCAAAGTCAAGGGCAAGTTTTATTACAGAGGGAAGAATTATTCCCCGGGGTCCACCATCCGCGTCTCCTTGGCCCCCTACCACAGCTTCCAACTGCAAAGCACAGACGATTTATCCGGCACCTGGATCAAGGCGGACAACCCCGTCGCCGTCCTCAGCGGACACACCTGCGCCAAGGTCCGCATGGGCTGCGACCACGTCGTGGAGCAGCTTCTGCCCGTCGCTGCCTGGGGCAAAACCTACGTCGTCCCCCCCAACCCCGTGCAGACGCAAAGCGACTTCGCCTACGTCGTGGCGGCCGAGAAAGCCCCCGTCACCTACCAGAGGGGTGATTCCTCTATCACCCAGTACGTCAAGGCCGGGGAGGTCCACAAGTTCGAGATTAGCCTAAATTTGCCTCTTTACGTCACTTCTCCGGCTGCGATTCAGGTGGTTTTCTTCTTCACCGGTGCTTCCGGCTCGATTTACCAAGACCCTTTCCTACTCAACATCCCACCCGTCTCCACCTACTGCACGTCCTACCGGGTCAGCAGCCTGCACGGTTACGTGAACCACATGGTCCTCATCGCCCGTCATGCGGACGCCAACGCCACCACCCTCAACGGGAAGACGGACAAGACCATGGCCTGGCAAGCGATTCCCGGCACGGACTTCTCCTGGGCCGCCGTCACGACGAGCAACCCGGAAGAAATCCAGAGCGCCGAGCATGAGAGGGCACCCTTTGGGCTCCTCGTCTTCGGCTTCTATAGTTACCTCGGTTACGGTTTCGCCGGTCTTTGTGCCACGAGTAAGTAGGGTCGAGGCGTGGTTGCGTCTTGCCGATGGCCGGGTCTTCTCCATGGCTGGTTTCACCTTCCGTTGCCTTCCACGGGTTGGGTTTGTTTTTTTTTTCCCCTTTTTCTGCAGCTTCTTCTGTGCCTTCCTGCGGAGACCTGTCTTGCAAGGAGAAATGCGAGGTGGTGGACGGGCAACCCAGGTGCATCGAAGAAACCTTCTTGACCTGCTGGGCCACCGGCGATCCCCACTACCGAACCTTTGATGGGAAAGCCTTCGATTTCATGGGCACGTGCAGCTACATCTTGACCAAAACCTGCGATCCCGATCCCGCCCTGCCCGTCTTCAGCGTCGAGACCAAAAACGAAGACAGGGGCAACCCGGAAGTCTCCTACGTTGGCGCCGTGACTGTCCGCGCCTATGGCGTCACCGTTGTGGTGGCCAGGTCTGAGAACGGGATTGTGAGGGTAGGCAAGAAAAATAATTATCGAATCCAAAGCAATATTGCAGTATTTCATTAAATAATGCATTTAATTGCGATCTTAAGGGTCTTTTCGCGCTTAAATGACTCTATGATTAGCCGTATGCATGAGTTGGTGACGCGGCTGCACCGTCGTCTCTTGTAAGAAGACACCTCAAAGCTCAACGAAGTCTATTTTTTGCCCCATGTTTGATGTTATTTCGTTGTTTTTCATGGTCGGGTTGTTTTGGGTTTTTTATCCTCCTCCAGGTGAACAACCATCGCTCCCGCCTCCCCATCTCCCTCGCCCAAGGGAAACTCCGCCTGCAGCAGAAGGGCAAGTCCGTGCTGATTCGAACCGACTTCAAGCTGAAGGTCCTCTACGACTGGGATGACCACGTGGTGGTGAAACTCCCCGGCGCGCTCTCCGGCAAAGTGTGCGGCATGTGCGGCAACGGCAACGGCGACCCCCGGGATGATTCCCTCGTGGCCGACGGCAACCTGGCGCAGGACGCCGTGGAGCTGGGCCTCGGCTTGAAGGTGGCCGACGGGAGCCGGCGGTGCTGGGACAGCTGCGGCGGGGACTGCGGACGCTGCCGAAGGGACGAGGGGATGAAGTACAAGGGGGAGGCGGCGTGCGGGTTGATGACCCAACAGCCGGGGCCCTTCGAGCGCTGTCACGCCGCCATCAACCCCGATGTCTACCTGAAAAACTGCGTCTACGACCTCTGCGTGAACGACGGGCTCCACGTCATGCTGTGCCAAGCCCTCAAAGCCTACGCCGATGACTGCCAGGAGGAGGGAATCGCCGTTTCTGACTGGAGGACGCTGGCAAATTGTCGTGAGTAGCTCCTGCTTGGCAGAAAATCCTCCCCCCCTCCCACCCCCCCCGCCCCCCGGGCGGGCAGGGCGCTGCGACCTTCATCAAGGCGGGTGTCGTGAAGGGGCGGCGGGATGGAAACGAGCAGGAAAACGGGCACAAAAGAGAACTCGCATCAACGGGGGATGTTTCTTGGTCTCCCAAGTGAGGCGGGGCCCCCCGTCGCTTTGAATCGGGGCGCACAAAGCTGGGCCTGAAAGGGCTGTGGGTCCCAAGCGTGGGGTGGAAAAAGGTGCTGCAGAAAGCCCCAGAAGTCCAGGAAGTCCATGGAAAGTCCGGGAACTCCATGGAAATTCCAGAAAATCTATGTAAGGAGGTCGGGAAAGTCCATGCAGAAAGTCTGTGTAGCAACTCCAGAAAGTCCAAGTCCCCACCGTGACCGCGGTGTCCGTCCCCATCGTGACAAGGTGTCCCATCCCACCCTGACCATGGCCCCCCATCCCCACCATGACCCTGTTGTCCATCCCCATCATGACAAGGTGTCCCATCCCACCATGACCATGGGCTCCCATCCCCACCGTGGCCACCGCACCTATCCCCACCATGACCACGTTGTCCGTCCCCATCGTGACAAGGTGTCCCATCCCCACCGTGACCGCGGCGTCCCCTCCCTTCGACAGCTCTCTCCTGCCCGAAGAACAGCAATTACACCCTGTGCGGCACCGCCTGCCCCACCACCTGCAACACCCCCGCGGTGCCCGCTGACTGCCCTACCTCGGCCTGCGTGGAGACCTGCGCGTGCCAGGAGGGCTTCGTCTTCGACGCCAACGAGTGCATCCCCCAGGCTGAGTGCGGCTGCGTCTTCGAGGGCCGCCTCCACGGCCTCCAGGAGGAGTTTTGGGGTGACAACACCTGCACCAAACGCTGCGTCTGCGATGAGGCATCCCGGAGGGCCGTATGCCGACGGGCAAGCTGCCGGGCCGAAGAAGAGTGCCGGGTGGAGGAGGGCATCCAGGATTGCTATCCCAAGAGCTATGGGACCTGCGCAGCCGTCGGTGCCACCCACTACGAGAGCTTTGACGGCGGGAGGTTCGTCTTCCAGGGCACGTGCGTCTACCAGATGGCGGGGTTGTGCGAGAAGAGCCGAGGTCTGGTGGACTTCCAGGTGCTGGTGCAGAATGGCCACCAGGATGAGAGGCGTCTGTCCTCCATCGCTCTCGTGATGGTCAAAGTCTACGGCAAAAACATTGTGATCAGCCAGAAACACCCCGGCAAAATCACGGTGAGTTTTAGCACACGTTTCTTTATCAAATCTCCACGTTTCTTCACTTTCTCCTCCTCACCCCGACCTCCTTGTCCCACTTCTTCTCCTCCACCCTCCTTCCTCTATTTTTTTTTTTTATCCTGTAATTGGGCAATTCTGAGTATTCTTCTCCAACCACGCCGCTGAGATCCAGAGCTACCAGGCCTATTTGCCCCACGTGAATTAATTAAGATGAGCTTTAATTGCCTAAATATAAGGATCTCCACCTGAAGAGGGAGATCGGGGCATGATATAAGCCACGGAGCCTCGGGCACTGCTCACCTCAAAGCCGGTGGCCGTCTGTATTTGGGGCATGTCCTGGTTTGAGGTAGAACCTCAACCGCACGTGACGTGAAAACAGGATTTGCCGTTACTGCTGGCTACGCAATTATTATTTAATTTGATTTTTTTTTTTTTTTTTTGCTTTTGTCCCCAGGTCAACGGCCAGTTGGTCAACCTGCCGTACCACCACAGAGACAGGAAGATCTCCATCTACAGAGGCGGGCAGGAGGCGGTGGTGGAGACGGACTTTGGCCTCACTGTCGCCTACGACTGGCAAAGCCGAGTCACCGTGTCCGTGCCCGGCACTTACGCAAACGCCCTGTGTGGCCTCTGCGGCAACTACAACGGGAACGCGGGCGACGAGATGATGATGAAGAACGGCCAAGTGACCTCAAACCCAGACGCCTTTGGCCACAGCTGGAAGGTGACCAACATCGTGGGGTGCATGGAGCGGTCGCAGGTGGAATGCCCCGCCATGGCAGCAGCTCTGCGGCACGAGGAGGTCTCCGAGACAGGTTGTGGCATCATCCGACAAGCGGACGGACCCTTCGGAGCTTGCCATGCTTACGTGGACGCCGGCAAATACTTCCAAAACTGCGTGCATGATTATTGCCTCTTCCCGGACCAGGTAGACATGAGGTGTCCGATCATCTCCCGCTACGCCGCTGCCTGCCAGGCCGCCGGCGTGACCATCGGGAGGTGGAGGACGGACGATTTCTGCAGTAAGTTGGGTTGACTGGAGGGGGGTTTGGTTTGTTTTTTGGCTTCCTTGAGGCGTCACGAGCATCCAAGGGAACCCCAAGCCTGGGCCAAACCCATGTGGGGACAAAGCAGAGGGTGGGAATCATCTGGCTTTAGCGGTCCTTTATCCCCACCCAAAGTCTAGGTTGGGCTCATCGTCTCTGTTTTACGGCCAGGGCCGCGGAAAAAAAAAAAACCCTTCCAGGGGACAAGGCGTCTCATCTGGCTACGCCGGGTCAAATAATTTAGCCCCAATAAGCACCAAGTTCTTTGCATTGGCTAAAACGAGAGTGAGGGCTAATTGCCTGGATCACTTAGAGGGCAAAACGCATGAGACGCACCAAAAATAGCGAAATTAGGGGGGGAGGGACCTGCCCTGGAAGGTGACCGGGGACCCAATGCGGGAGGAATCCCCTTGCTCGAGGGAACATCCTCGTTTCCTCCGGGACAATGGGGAAAATGTGGTGATTTAGGGGCCTAAAACCCCCACCTCCAAAGGGTTCAAATGACCTTTGTGGACACCTTGTCCCTCGTTGTGTCCACGGTGAGCAAGAGATGAGGCTTAGCCGGGAAGCAATTGGGTAAAAATAATCTACATCTGGTGAACCCCGTCACCGGGCACGAAGACGTCCCTAATGATGGGGAAAATTGCGGGATCCGGCCTCTAATTTCCTGTGCTCTCCTGACGAATCTCCCGGTCTCGTGGCAGGTCTTTCGTGTCCCGCCAACAGCCACTACGAGATCTGCTCCTGGGGCTGCCACCAGGCCTGCAGCAGCGTCTACGCCCCGGGGAAATGCTCGGAGCGGTGCCGGGAGGGCTGCGCGTGCGACAACGGCTTCGCCCTCAGCGGCGACGAGTGCGTCCCCATGTCCCGGTGCGGGTGCCTCCACCAGGACTTCTACTACAAGGCGGAGGAGACCTTCTTGTCCAGCAAGCAGGAGAAGTGTCAGTGCCAGGCCGGCGGCTCTGTGGAGTGCCAAAAAGTTTCTTGCCCCGGAGACGGCGAAGGCAAAGTCATCGACGGCGTCTTCCGATGCTCATCTGCCGCGCTGGGGACTTGCGTGGCCACCGGCGACCGCAACTATGTCTCCTTCGATGGGACGGCTTTCAACCTCTCGGGCACCTGCTCTTACGTCCTCGCCGAGACCTGCGCCGGTGACAACGTCAAACCGTTTGCCGTGAAAATCGAGAAGGAAGCCCGGCAGAAGAGGAAGGTCTCCGGCATCCAAGAATTGTCCGTCGAAGTCTACGGGCTCACGTTGACCTTGACGCGAGGCAGGAGGGGAGTTGTCATGGTAAGGCGGTACTTTGTGGCCCACCCCCCCGCCTCTTTCTGGGCGCCGACCCGCTGGTGACAAAGTCCATGGGCTCACGTTGACTTTTGCCATGAGGCAAGAGGGACGTGGGTCGCGATAGGCCCACGCGTGGGGGTCCACCTCTTTCAGGGCGCAAACGCCGGCGTCAAAGTCTACGGGCCGATGTTGACCTTGACGCAAGGGGAGAGGGGAAACCCGTCAGGGCCAAGTTTTGTTGCCCACCTCCTCTTGGGTGCGAACGTGGGAGCCCCAAAATCCTTTTGCCTTGATGGAGGGGGAGACCTCACCCCTACCTCCCAGGCAAAGCCGAGCTCGTCCCCACATTCCCTCCCAGTTTCAAAGTGGGAGCCATAAATTCATTAAAAAGTTGGTTGGAAGGTGGCTTCCCCCAATGTTTTTGGTTTTTTTGGTTTGGTTGGGTTTTTTTTTGTTCCTACCTCTAGAGCCACCTCCTTGTAGCGTCCTCGAGGCTCACTGGAGGATCTCTCTCTCCCCATCCCAGGTGGACTCCGTATCCCACCACCTCCCGGCCATCCTGAGTGAGGGACGGATCCAGGTGCACCAACACGGGATGGGTGTCCTGCTTCAGACCGACTTCGGCCTCGTCATACGCTACGACCTCCTTCACCGCGTGACGGTCACAGTCCCGCAGAGCTACCAGGGCCACCTCTGTGGGCTCTGTGGCAACTACAACGGGCGACGCGACGATGATTTCCTCCTCCCCGGTGGCCAAAAGGCCCCCAACGTGGTGGTCTTTGGCTCTGCCTGGAAAACGTCTGAAGCGTCTTGCAGTGATGACTGCTCCAAGGACATCTGCCCCGTCTGCACGGAGGAGAAGGCGGCGGTCCTCCAGAAACCCAACTATTGTGGCGTCCTCACGGTCCCCGAGGGCCCCTTTGGCTCCTGCCACCACCTCGTTGACCCGACCTTGTATTTCCAAGCCTGCCTCCACGACCTTTGCCTCGCTGAAGGGGACACCCATGTCCTCTGCCAGAGCATCCAGAGCTACGCCACTGCTTGCCAAGACGCCGGCGTCATCATCGAGGCTTGGAGAAGACCTTCCTTCTGCCGTAAGCTGGGGGTCGCGGGGTGGGAAAGGTCCTCCGTGGCTGGGAAGTCACATCCCGTCGGGATTAGTTGAAGAACTTACAATTTATTTCTAAGGGGCGCTGGGGCCGGGGGGTCGGTGCCGACCCCTCTCGATGGCGTGGGGTGACGCAAACGGTGCGGGGGGTGGGGGGGTTGGGAGCCGACGGGGTGGAAAACAGCGGCATGAGAACGATGGCACCTGGGTGAAGCCCAGCGCGAGGGGGTGAATTTGCGTTGGCCTTGGGGACAAACGAGGAAAGCCAACACAGGCGCCACCCGGGTGCGTTGTCACCCCTGTTTTGGGCGAGCGGGAGGAGCCGACGCAAGCGCCAACCGGGTCCGTTTTTACTGGTATGGGGTGCAAACACGAAAAGCCAACGGGGTGAACTTCCATTGACCCTGGGGGGCAGACGGGAAAAGCCAACACCGAGGGGGAAAAATCCACCTGGCTGGTGCTTGTGTTGGCTTTTCTCGCCTGTCCCCAACCAACACCAAGCGCCACCAGGTTTGTGTTGTCATCGGCTTTCGGGCTCTGCCGCCTCCCCGGGGTGCGACCCTGGGCTGGCACCGCTCGCCCGCCCGACGTTCCATCTTCATGGAATGGTCAGAGTTGGAAGGGACCCTTAAAGACCATCTAGTTCCGCCCCCTTGCCCCTGGGTGGGGCCACCTCCCACCAGCCCAGGTCGCTCCAAGCCCCGTCCAACCTGGCCTTGAACCCCTCCAGGGATGGGGCAGCCACAGCTTCTCTGGGCAACCTGGGCCAGGGCCTCACCACGGAATTTCTTCCTCACATCTCATCTAAATATTCCCCTCTTCCAGTTTAAAACCGCTTCCCCTCGACGTATCGCTCTATTCCCGGATCCAGAGTCCGTCCCCACCTTTCCCGGAGCCCCTTTAGCGTTGAGCTTCTCATCCACCAACATCCCCGAGTCCTCCTCCTGCCGGGGCTGCTCTCCAGCCGTTCCCCGCTCCGGCCCTGGATTTGTCCTTGGATAATCTCGGGGATTATCATCACCTTTTCTCCTTCCAGCCCTCCGCTGCCCGGCCAACAGCAGCTACTCCCTCTGCACCAACCTCTGCGTCAAGAGCTGCCCGGAGCTCGGAGATGCCTCCGAATGCCCCAAAACCTGCGTCGAAGGCTGCGATTGCGATAAAGGGTTCGTCTTTGACGGGAACGGCTGCGTCCCCGAGGACGAATGCGGTTGCTTTGTGAATGGGGAACGTTACAAGGTAGGAATCTCTTGAGTTTGGGGTGGTTTGGTTGGTTGGTTTTTTTTGTTTTGTGGGGTTTTTTTTTTTTTTTAACGTTTTCCTCCTGCCTGCGTTGCAGCCTGTCGCCCCAAAGGCGACGTGCGCGTGGCCCAAAGCACCTTGCAGGGGGGGAAAAACCAACCAAAACACCAACCAAAAAAAAAAAAAAAAAAAAAAACCCAGGCAAAATAAAAAATAAAAATCTAAATTTCCCATCTGCCAAGCGATTTTTGTGGTTCCAGATGAAGAGAACTGGGGCGTTTCCATCTCTCGTCTCGCTCGGCATAAAGGTGCTGGCACAGATGTGGACGCCCGGATAGTGACCAAAGCTTTTCTGCAGCTGAACGCGCTGAATAATAACATTTTTTTTTTTTTTTTTTTTCCATCAGAAAAGGTGGAAGAGGGCAAAGCGACGGGGGTGGGGTTTTTTGCCTTTTGGTTTTTTTTCCTTTTTCTCGCAGCAAAAGCCGCAAATTCCTCAGCAATTTCGCAAAGCTGCCGCTTCTCTCCAGTAGACCTCGACATGTGGGGTTTTTCCTCCCCCCCTACACATTTTTCCGCGTTTATGTGGAAAAAAAACACCTTTGCGACCTCTCCCCCCGCCGCAGCCCCACGAGTCGGTCCTGAAGGAGAATTGCCGGCGGCGGTGCACGTGCGTCCCCGGCGAGGGCTTGACTTGCAGCAACCACGGCTGCACCGACGACGAAGCCTGCGAAATCCGGGAGGGGGCCTTGGGCTGTGTCAATCGAAGTAAGGAAAAATGGAGGTTGCTTGAGTGGGGGGGGGGGGAAACAACCAAAAAACAGAGGGATCTTGGAGCCGGAGCAGCTCCTGTTTAATTTAGAGGTGCGGGATGAGGTGCAAACCCTCCAGCAAGGAGAGAGACGGAGCCCATCTCCAACCCGAAGCGGGTCAGGGATGCGGTGGGAGGAATTCGGAAGGAGCAAACGGCTTCAGAAAAGCCGCCCCTTGGCTTTGCGTCCCCCCCCCCCCAACGGCCTCTTTTAACCACGGCGGCCCCTTTTCAAAGGCCGGGGGTGATCTTGGGTAACGACGAACCCAATCTTGACGCTTTTCCAAGCAATGGTTGGGGGCGGGGGGCGGGAAAAGACATATTGGGGTTCGGCGATGGATTTGTTGTGCTCCGATTGACATGGCGGAGCTGCCGGTCGCCTGCCAAAGCCCAAGGCGGGGGGCAGAGGGCACTTGGTGGGACCTCAGCGCTGGTGAAGACGCTTGGTTTGCACGGTGACACGGGATGTGCCCCTCAGCGGGGCGTCTCCATTGGCGTCTCCATTGGCGTCTCCATTGGCGTCTCCATTGGCGTCTCCATTGGCGTCTCCATTGGCGTCTCCATTGGCGTCTCCAATGTTTCTCCTCCTTCCAGACCCCTGCAAAGCCCTTCAGTGCCGGCCCAAGGAGAGGTGCAAGTTGAAGGACGGCCAAGCCAAGTGCGTCCCATCCCTGGTTGCCACCTGCTGGGGTTGGGGGGACCCCCACTACCACACATTCGATGGGCTCGATTTCGACTTCCAAGGCACCTGCACCTACACCATGGCCCAGTCCTGCGGGAATGACACCAAACTGGTGCCCTTCAAGGTGGAGGGCAAGAACGACATCCGGGGCGGGGTGAAATCCGTCTCCTACGTCACCTTGGCCAACATCGAGGTCTACGGCCAACATATCTCCATCCACCGGAAGGAACTGGGCAAAGTCAGGGTGAGTTGGCCTAAAATGGAAGGAAAATTGGCGTTTCCTCACCTCTTTTTTTCTTTTTTTTTCCTTTTTTTTTTTTTTTTTTTTTCATCCATCACTCCCCCACCTCCTTTTTCTTCTACCCATCTCCTCTGTCGCGTTTCCCGCCTCTTCCTGCTCCATCAGGGCCACCGTTATTTTTGGCTCAAGCCATCCAACTGGAAGGCGGAGTTTTGAAATGCTGGGATATACTGGGAACACGCTACCTTGCGTGGGGCAACCCAAGGTTGTTTTCTGCCCCTCGGGGGAAGCCCAAACCACCAAAGGGGGGGCTACGATTGGCCTCCAAGAAACCTTGAAGCGGGGCGGGGACGGGGACACCGCCCCCGCGGGAGGTTTGCGGCGCGTGTTGAGGGGGGGGTGAGGCAAAAGCAAAGCGACGTCATGAAACCGGAGGACTCTTTTGGGGGTTGGTCCGCCGTAGCGGTGTCCCAGCCGCTGTCGCGCGCCACGTACGGCGCCCGCCTGGGTGCGTGTGCGTCCTCCCGACCTCTGGTCCTCCCCCCGCCCGCAGGTCGACGGGGTGGTGACGCTGCTCCCGGTGAGCCTGGAGGACGGCAAGGTGCGGGTCTTCCAGAGCGGGCTCAGCGCCGTGTTGGAGACGGATTTTGGGCTGCGGGTGACGTACGACTGGACCTGGCATCTGCTCATCGACCTCCCCAGCAGCTACTACAAACACACCTGCGGCCTCTGCGGCAACTTCAACCTCAAGCCCGAGGACGACATCCCCCAGAGCGGCAACGACCTCCCCGCCCTGGTGGCCTGGGCCGAAGGCTGGAAAGTCCCCGAAGACGACGATCCCTTTTGCTGGGATTATTGCGAAGGTGACTGCCCGGTGTGCGAGGAGGAGAAGAAGGAGCTGTACGGGGGCAACCGGTACTGCGGCCTCATCAAAAAAAGCTTCCAGGGGCCTTTCAAGGCTTGCCACGACCTTGTCAAGCCCCAGGATTTCTACCGCAACTGCCTCTACGACGTCTGCATTAACAACGGGGCGAAGAAAATCCTCTGCCAGGTGCTGGAGTCTTACGCCTCTACCTGCAAGAAGGAGGGGGCCGTCGTCCACGACTGGAGGACGCCGTCGGGCTGCCGTAAGCGACGGCGGGTTTCCCCCCTCGGTCTGCGTGGCGGGGTGGGGTGGGAGGGGTCCCGGGGATGATCCCGGGGATGGTGCGCTCAGAGGGGTGCGATATCCCGTCCCCCGGACGTCGCACGCCACGTGCTCACCGCGTTCACGCCGTGCGGGGTCCGCCCTCGGGCCGCTGCGTGCGAAGCCCTTGATTCACGAACAGGGCGCAAGACCCAGGGCCGAGGCGTTGCGCGCGAACGCCCTCCTCAAACGCCTTCGCGCGCTGCAAGATCCGGCCTCGGGAACGTTGCGGGCAAAGCTGCGCTGGGGCGGGGGGGAATATTCATCCCCGGGGGCGCCGCGTGCAACGCATGCTCGGTGCCTTCACAGGGTTCAAATCCCATCCCCGGGGGGGGACGTCCCGTTTTGCAAGACGCTCAACGCATTCGCCCGACGCCAGATCCCAGCCCCGGGGGACGTTGCGCGCAAACCGCTGCCTCCTCCCCCTTCTAACTGCCCCGTTTTCTCCCCCCACCCACCCCCCACAGCGTTACCCTGCCCCGAAAACAGCCACTACGAAGCCTGTGGCAACGCCTGCCCGGCCACATGCACCGACCGGGATGCGCCCACCGCTTGCACCCGGCCTTGCGTGGAGACCTGCGCCTGCAACGAGGGCTACGTCCTCAGCGGTGGCCAGTGCGTGGCGGTGGCCAGCTGCGGCTGCACCCACGACGGTCGCTACCACCGCCCCGGCGAGGAGTTTTGGGCCGATGAGACCTGCCAATCTCGGTGCAGGTGTGACCCGGATGTGGGCATGGTGGTGTGCAAGGAAGCCGCTTGCAAACCGGGCGAGACGTGCGCCACGGTGCAGGGGGTGCGGCGGTGCGTGGCCAAGAGCCGCTCCGTCTGCGTGGCCACCGGCGACCCCCATTACACCACCTTCGACGGGCGCCGCTACGACTTCATGGGCACCTGCATCTACCAGTTGGCTGCCCTCTGCTCCGACGACCCCACCCTTGTCCCCTTCAACGTCACCGTGGAGAACAACAACCGGGGCAGCCGCGTGGTCTCCTACACCAAGGAGGTCACCTTGAACGTCTACAACATGACCCTCAGCCTCAGCCAGGCGCACCCCCAGAAGCTCAAGGTAGGGGGGAGAACGAGGTGCCGGTTGAGTCGCAAGGGCATCGCGTGGCATCTGGGTGGGCTTCAAGGTCCTTGTGTGGCATCTGGATGGGCTTCAAGGTCCTTGCATGGCATTTAGGTGGGTTGGAAGGTCGTCGCGCGGCGTTTGGTTGGGTTGGAAGGTCGTCGCGCGGCGTTTGGTTGGGTTGGAAGGTCGTCGCGCGGCCTTTAGGTGGGTTGGAAGGTCGTCGCGCGGCCTTTAGGTGGGTTGGAAGGTCGTCGCGCGGCCTTTAGGTGGGTTGGAAGGTCGTCGCGCGGCCTTTAGGTGGGTTGGAAGGTCGTCGCGCGGCCTTTAGGTGGGTTGGAAGGTCGTCGCGCGGCGTCCTGCTGGGTTGAAAACTCATTGCGTGGGGCGGCCGGGCGGGTTGCGAGCTTGTCGCGTGGCGCCTCGGAGGGCTTCGAAGCCGTCGCGTGGCGTCACGCCACCCCGCCATGTCCTTCCAGGTCAACGGGATCCTGGTGGATCTGCCCTTCAACCACGGCGACAAGCTCCGCGCCTTTCTCAAGGGCGTCCACGGCTTCATCAAGACCGACTTTGAGGTCATCGTCACCTTCGACTGGTACAGCTACGCCAGGGTCATCCTCCCCAACACCTACTCGCGGGCCGTCTGCGGCCTCTGCGGCAACGCTGACGGCGACCCCCAGGACGACTTCGCCTTGCCCGACGGGCAGCAGGTCGCCGACGCGATCCAATTTGCCGACTCCTGGAAGGTGGCCGACGTCCCCGGTTGCGGGGCCGGTTGCGCCGAGGGTTGCAAAGTTTGCACCGAAGCGGAGAAACGCGCCTACCGGGGCGACAAACACTGCGGCCTCCTGGTGAAGAAGCGAGGACCCTTCGCCGCCTGCCACAGCGCCATCGACCCGGCCCCCTACTTCGACGACTGTCTCTTTGACACCTGCCTCTACGAGGGGCACCAGGAAACCGTCTGCCGCTCCCTGAGTGCCTACGTCACCGCCTGCCAGAGCCAGGGCATCCGCATCAAGCCCTGGCGCACCATCGCCTTCTGCAGTACGTGGGGCCGGGGCATCTCCCGGGGGTTGCGCGCAAGCAGGTGGGGGGGGTTTGCCTGCACAAGGGCTTTTTTCGTTGGCATCAAGGGCTTCGGTCACACTCGCAAAGGTTTTCTGGGTCGTACGAAGGGTTTGGGGCTCGCAGGCACGAAGATTATTTTATTTTTTTTATTTTTTCCCCCCCCTCTCTCGTTTGAACCAAGGTTTGGGGGCTTGCACGCAAGAAGGTGGTTGAGCTCGCGCGCGGGGAGGCTGCCTTGTTTGCGCGGAGGATTTGGGGCTCGCGCGCATGAGTTCTTTGGGGCTCGTAACCATGAAGAGTGGTTTGCGTGGAGGATTTGGGGCTCGTAACCATGAAGAGTGGTTTGTGCAGAGGATTTGGAGCTCATACGTATGAGTTCTTTGGGGCTCGTAACCATGAAGAGTGGTTTCCGTGTAGGATTTGGGGCTCGTATGCGTGAAGAGTGGTTTGCGTGGAGGATTTGGGGCTCGTAACCATGAAGAGTGGTTTGCGCGGAGGATTTGGGGCTCACACGCATGAGTTCTTTGGGGCTCGTAACCATGAAGAGTGGTTTGCGTGGAAGATTTGGGGCTCGTAACCATGAAGAGTGGTTTGCACGAAGGCGCTCCGGTTTGCACGGCTTAGAACTTCCACGCGCAAAGGATTTTGGGGTCCTGCAGCCAAAACCCCTGATTTTTTTTTTTTTTTCCTTCCCTCTCCCCCCCTCCAACTTTCCAGGCCTCGTCTGCCCCCCGAACCAGCACTACGAGCTCTGCGGCCCGACCTGCCCGGCCACGTGCCGGGGCCAAGAAGCGGCGGAAGAATGCGAAGACGCCAAGTTTTGCGCCGAAGGCTGCTTCTGCGACCGGGGCTTCTTGCGGAGCGGCCACCGCTGCGTCCCCTTGCCCCGCTGCGGCTGCTGGCACCAGGAGCGCTACTACCAGGCGGGCGAGGAGTTTTTCGCCTGCCCGCGTTGCAGCCAGCGTTGCGTTTGCCAAGGGGACGGGGCGGTGGAGTGCCAGCCGGCGGGTTGCGGGGCGGCCGAGGTGTGTACGGTGCAGGACGGGGTGCGGGGCTGTTACCCCCGGGACTGCGGGCGCTGCCAGGTGCTGGGGACGGTCTCCTACAGCACCTTCGACGGGCGCCCGTTGCGCTTCGCCGGCACCTGCGCCTACACCTTGGCGGCGGTCGAAGGCGCCGGCCCCGAGGACCCGCTGGTGCCCTTCGGGGTGGAGATGGAGAAGGAGAACAACCAGGAGGCACCGGCCGTCCGCCGGCTGCTGGTGACGGTGCACGGCGTCACCCTCGGCATGGCCAGGGGCACCCAGTGGGAGGTGACGGTGAGTGGGGCTGCTCCGGGGGGGGGGGAGGTGGGGGGACAAAAAGGGCTTCGGGGTGCAAAGGCCGCCTTGGGGGGCGCAGCAAGGGGGTGCAAAGGTCGCTTTGGGGTGCAAACCTGGCTTTGGTGGGGGGGGGGGGCAGAGGAGGCCGGGTAAATCTGGTGTGGGGGTGCCAACCCCTTTCTGGGGGGTGCGCAGCAGGCGGCGCTAAGCCCCACTTCTGGGGGGCAAATCCGATGCCGGGGGCCACAGCAGAAGGCGCGAGCCCTGTTTGGGGGGTGCGAATCTGACTTTGGGGCGCACAGGAGGACGCGCAACCCCTGTTTTGGGGGGTGGAAAATTGACTTTGGGGTGCACACGTGCCCCGTCACCCCTCTCTTTTTTTTCCCCCCCCCCCTCCCCGCAGGTGGACGGCGAGCAGCACCTCCTGCCGCTGACGCTGGCCGAGGGGGCCGTGACGGTGACCCAGGAGGGCACCCACCGGGTGCTGCAGGTGCAAGGTGGCCCCAAACTCCTCTACGACGGCCAGAACTACGCGGTGCTCACCCTCCCCAGCACCTACCGCGGCCGCACCAAGGGCCTCTGCGGGGACTTCGACGGCGACCCCACCAACGACCTCGCCGCCCCGCAAGAACTGGGGGACGCTTGGGGCACCCTGACCCCCGCCTGCACCCACGGCTCTCCGCCACCCGCTTGCTCCTCGGACAGCCCGGGGCCCTGCGGGGTGTTGGCGGAGGCGACGGGCCCTTTCGCCGGCTGTCACGGGGTGGTGGCCCCCCAGGAGTACGTGGCCAGCTGCCTGCAGGAGCAGTGCGGCCGAGAGGACGCCGCGGCCTTGTGTCGCAGCTTGCAGGCCTACGCCGCCGCGTGCCAGGCCGCCGGCGGGGAGCTGCAGGAGTGGCGGGAGGCTGCCAAGTGCCGTGAGTCACCCGCCGATGGGGGCGTTGCATGCGGCGGGTTGGCGTTTCCATGAGGGATGGAGTGATTGCGTGTGGCGGGTTGGCGTTTCCATGAGGGATGGAGCGGTTGCGTGCGGTGGGTTGGCGTTTCCGCGAGGGATGGAGCGGTTGCAGGCAGCAGGTTGGCATTTCCATGAGAGACGGAGCAGTTGCGTGCGGTCAGTTGGCGTTTCTGCGAGGAATGAAGCAGTTGCGAGTGGCGGGTTGGTGTTTCCATGAGGGACGGAGCGGTTGCGAGCCGTGGGTTGGCATTTCCATGAGGGATGGGGGCGTTGCATGCGGCGGGTTGGCATTTCCATGAGGGTTGTGGCGGTTGCATGCGACAGGTTGGCATTTCTGCGAGGGACGGAGCTGTTGCGTGCGGTGGGTTGGTGTTTCCATGAGGGATGGAGCGGTTGCGTCCGGTGGGTTGGCGTTTCCATGAGGGATGCGGCGGTTGCATGCAATGGGTTGGCGTTTCCATGAGGGATGGGGGCGTTGCATGCGGCGGGTTGGGATTTCCATGAGAGACGGAGCGGTTGTGTGCAGTCAGTTGGCATTTCTGCTAGGGATGGGGCGGTCGCATGCGATGGGTTGGTGTTTCCATGAGGGATGAAGCAGTTGTGACCAGTGGGTTGGTGTTTCCAAGAGGGATGGAGTGATTGCGTGCGGTGGGTTGGCGTTTCCGCGAGGGATGGGGCGGTTGCAGGCAGCAGGTTGGCATTTCCATGAGACACTGAGCGGTTGCATGTGGTCAGTTGGCGTTTCTGCGAGGAATGAAGCAGTTGCGAGCGGCGGGTTGGCGTTTCCAAGAGGGATGGGGGCGGTCGCATGCGATGGGTTGGCGTTTCCATGAGGGATGTGGCGGTCGCATGCGACAGGTTGGCATTTCTGCGAGGGACGGAGCTGTTGCGTGCAGTGGGTTGGTGTTTCCATGAGGGACGGAGCGGTTGCGTGCAGTCGGTTGGTATTTCTGCGAGGAATGAAGCAGTTGCGAGCCGCGGGTTGGCGTTTCCATGCGGGACAGAGCGGTTGCATGCGGCGGGTTGGCGTTTCCATGAGGGACGGAGCGATTGCATGTGGCAGGTTGGTGTTTCCACGAGAGATGGGGCGGTTGCATGTGATGGGTTGGCGTTTCCATGAGGGATGTGGCGGTTGCATGCGACGGGTTGGCGTTTCCATGAGGGATGCGGCGGTTGCATGCAATGGGTTGGAGTTTCTGCGAGGGATGGGGCCGTCACATGTGACAGGTTGGCGTCTCTGTGAGGGATGAAGCGGTTGCATGCGACGGGTTGGCATTTCCATGAGAGACGGAGCGGTTGCGTGCGGTCAGTTGGCATTTCTGCGAGGAATGAAGCAGTTGCGAGCGGCGGGTTGGCGTTTCCAAGAGGGATGGGGGCGGTCGCATGCGATGGGTTGGCGTTTCCATGAGGGATGGGGCGGTTGCATGCGGTGGGTTGGTGTTTCCATGAGGGATGGGGGCGTTGCATGCGATGGGTTGGCGTTTCCATGAGGGATGTGGCGGTCGCATGCGACAGGTTGGCATTTCTGCGAGGGACGGAGCTGTTGCGTGCGGTGGGTTGGTGTTTCCATGAGGGATGGAGCGGTTGCGAGCCGTGGGTTGGCATTTCCATGAGGGATGGGGGCGTTGCGTGCGGCGGGTTGACGTTTCCATGAGGGACGGAGCAATTGCATGCGGCGGCTTGGCGTTTCCGCGAGGGATGGGGCGGCTGCGTGCAGCCGGTCGGCGTTTCCGCGAGGGATGAGGCGGTTGCACAGTGTTTCCCCGAGGGGAAAAAATCCGTGGTCGCACGCGGCGGGTTGGCGTTTCCGTGAGGGAAAAAATCCATGGCCGCCCCCGCCGTGGGGTTGGCGTTTCCCCAAGGCCGCAGCTGTCGCACGCGGTGGGGGTGGCGTTTCCCCAAGGGAAAAATCCGTGGTCGCGTGCGGCGGGTTTGGGTTCCCCAAGGGAAAAATCCGTGGTCGCGTGTGGCCGGGTTTGGGTTTCCCAAGGGAAAAATCCGTGGTCGCATGCGGCAGGTTGACATTTCCCCAAGGGAAAAATCCGTGGTCGCGTGCAGCCGGGTTTGGGCTTCCCAATGGAAAATCCGTGGTCGCGTGCGGCCGGGTTGGCGTTTCCCGAGGCTGCCGTGGCCACGCGCAGCAGCTCTTCGATTTTGATTTTTTTTTTTTTTTATTTTTTTATTATTTTGGGGTTTTTTCCTCCCCCCGCCAAGCCCGCAGGAAGCGAAGCGGTCGCCCGCTTTATTTCCCGCAGGGAAAACGCACGGAACGCAGAGATGTCTTTCCGATTCCAGCAGCGCTGCTTTTAGTCCTGCAAACTTATTTATTTTTCGGAGGGGGGGAAAAGGCGGTTGGATGCAGAATTTGGGGTGGATTTGCAGGTTTTTTGGAGTTTTTTGGTTTTGTTTTTTTTTTTCAGTTGCCAGGGAAAAGCGAAATTCCGGGGGGTGGAGGGGAATTTATTTTTTTTGGTTTCTTTTGCCGGGGGAAACCCTGCGTGTGCCGCATCCGCCCCTGGCGCCATATTTACCCTTGCGACCGCTTCCGTTCGTTTCGGGGTTGTTTTTTGTGTTTGGTTTTTTTTTTCCCCCTCGGAAAAAGAGAAAACCAAGAGTAAATGAATAAAGTTCTTCCCGGTTGTTTTTTTTTTTTTTTTTTCCCGCTTCCCAGCCCTTTCCTGCCCTCCCAACAGCCGCTACGAGCTCTGCACCCGCAGCTGCGACTACGCTTGCGCCGGCCTCTCCGCCGGCACCCGCTGCACCGACAAGTGCTTCGAGGGCTGTCGCTGCGCCGACGGCTTCCTCTTCAACGGGGCCGAGTGCGTCCCCGCCGGCTCCTGCGGCTGCCTCCACCGCGGCCGCTACTTCGAGGTGGGTGCCGCCGGGGGAGGCGGGGGCCCTCCCCAGGGGTGTGTTGCACCCACGTACGCCCCGGGGGGCGGGGGGTGGCATCCTTGCGAGGGGAGCGTTGCACCCTTGGAAGGGGGGTATTGGATCCATACGTGTCCCATGGGTGCTTGCACCCTTGGAAGGGGAGGTTACACCCTTGGAAGGGGGGTGTTGCACCCATGTGTGTCCCATGGGTGCTTCCGCCCTTGGAAGGGGAACGTTGCGCCCTTGGAAAGGGAACGTTGCGCCCTTGGAAAGGGGATGTTGCACCCCTGCGTGTCCCATGGGTGCTTGCGCCCTTGGAAGGGGAGGTTGCACCCCTGCGTGTCCCATGGGTGCTCGCGCCCTTGGAAAGGGAACGTTGCACCCTCGGAAGGGGGATGTTGCATCCATGCGTGTCCCATGGGTGCTTCCACCCTTGGAAGGGGAACGTTGCACCCTTGGAAGGGGAACGTTGCACCCCTGCGTGTCCCATGGGTGCTTGCGCCCTTGGAAGGGGAACGTTGCACCCTTGGAAGGGGAACGTTGCACCCCTGTGTGTCCCATGGGTGCTTGCGCCCTTGGAAGGGGAGCGTTGCACCCTCGGAAGGGGGGTGTTGCACCCCTGTGTGTCCCATGGGTGCTCGCGCCCTTGGAAAGGGAACGTTGCACCCTCGGAAGGGGGGTGTTGCACCCCTGCGTGTCCCATGGGTGCTTCCGCCCTTGGAAAGGGAACGTTGCACCCTTGGAAAGGGGGGTGTTGCACCCCTGCGTGTCCCATGGGTGCTTGCGCCCTTGGAAGGGGAACGTTGCGCCCTTGGAAGAGGAACATTGCACCCTCCCCCGCCCCCATTTTTGGCATCTTTTCGAGGGGGGGGGGTGGGCAGGGGGGGGCGGGGACCCGTGGCGCGCAGCCTTTTGATTGGCTGGTCCCGCCCCCCTCCCGCAGATCGCCGAGACCGTCCTCTCCCCCGACTGCGGCCAGAGCTGCACGTGCCGGGCGGCCGGCGGCATGCATTGCCTCCCGGCCGCTTGCCCCTTCGGCCAAGCCTGTGGCCTCCAAGACGGTGTCCGGGCTTGCGTGGATCAACCGGGACGTTGCACCTTGGCCCCCGCCGTTCGTTTCGTCTCCTTCGACGGGGCCACCGGCGCCGCCACGGCCCCCGGTATCTACCTGGTGGTTGCCCTCTGCGACCATCATCGTCCCACCTGGTTCCGACTCTTGGCTGACGTTGGGGAGAACCGGGACCGACCGACGGTGGTGGCCCTTCATCTCTTCAGCCCCAAGGCCTTCCTCACCGTCAAGAGGGACAAGAAGGTCTGGGTAGGTTGTCCCCACCCCGCTGTCGTCCGTCCCCCCCCCCAAAACAATCCCCCTGCCCTTCGCTGTTGCCGAAATCCGTGGGGTTTCCCACCAAAATCCCTCGGTGTCGCGGAAGGGAAGCACTGACGCCGGCCATCCTTCATCCCGCCGCCGCCACGAGGTGGCCCCGCGTTGGCCCCGCCCTTCGTTTTGACCAAAACCCCTCTTTTCGGCCCCCTAATTTCTCGCGAAGGAAGTGCCCCCCAGGTGCCCTTCTTGGGGTCCCCCCCCCATCACCGCGAGCTTGGCCCAGCCCTTCGTTTTGACCAAAACTTCTCTTTTTTCCCCCCCCCCTCCTTAATTTCACCCGAGAGAAGCACATCGCCCAAAACGGGGCGATTTCGCTCCCCCTCTCCATCCCACGGAACGCCCCCCACCCCCACCCCGGGGCGCTTCACGCCGTACCTGAAATGGGGGGGAGGATTTCACCCCATTTTGGGGTCCCACCGCCAGCTGCGCGGAAGGTGGGTGGTGGTGGTGGTGAAATGACCCGTTTCCTGGCTTTTTCACCCCGATTTTTGGAACGGATTTCGCCGGCGCCTTGCACCGGACCCACGGGTTGTCCCTACCGGCGTCTTCTCCAGGTCAACGGGATCCCGGCCACCCTCCCCGTGGTGGTCTCCGACGCGTTGACCGTCAACGAGAGCCGGGGCACCATCTGGCTCGCCCAGGACCCCGAATTCGTCATCGGCCTCAGCCCCGCCGGGGAGGTGACGGTGACGGTGGCCCGGGACCTGAGCCAACGAGTCTGCGGCCTGTGCGGCAACTACGACGGCGAGGCGGGCAACGACTTCTGGGGACCCGACGGGAAACTGGTGGGGGACACGGCGGCGGCGGCGGCCAAAGCCTGGAGGGCGCCCGACTTCACCCACGTGAGTGTCCCCCCCGTCCCCAGGGGTCTCGGTTTGGGTGATGTTTGGCGTCTTTCGCGTCCCACCTGGGTCTCGGTTGCGTCCCCGCGGTGGCCTTGGTGCCGCCGCCGTGAAGAATTCATCCCATCCCCTCCTAATACCCAAAATTCCTTTTTTTTTCCCCCCCCATTTTAATCTGGGGATAACGGCGTCCTTCCTCCCACCACCCTCCAAGGGATCTTCATCCGTCGGCCCTTCCCTTCAGATTAACCAAAAACGGCCTTTTTTTTCCCAACCGTTTTCCCGCCGGCGCCGCCGCCCTTCATCCCACCATCCTCACGAGCCCCGTCTCTTCCTTTTAACCAAAAATTGCCTTTTCCCCACCGATTCCATCCCCGAGAAGCACCTTCGTCGTCGTCGTCGTCAAGAGACGGCCGTGCGTCGCCCCATCTTCCCGTTCGGACCCGAATCCCCCCTCTTTCCCCCCGCCCCCGGCTCGTTTCCCGCGAGGAAGAGCGCCCGCGTGCCGTGTCCTTCATCCCGCCATCCTCCCGAGATCGTCTGCCGTCAGCCCGTGCCTTCGGATTAACCGAAACTGAC